>QBDW01003608.1:0-18266 GCA_003261595.1 Maconellicoccus hirsutus | reverse complement strand
TAATTTTTTTTAATTTTTTTTTATTTGATATTTAACGTCACAGGGTTATATAACATAAAGTGACTAAAAATATTTTTTTTAAATGTAAATTATTTAAAAATTAAATTAGATTATCAAAGTTAATATTATATATAAAATTAATAAGATTTATGTGAAAATTGATATTTGACATTTGAGTAGAATAATGGGAATGATTCAAGGTCGGGGAAATTAAGATGATATATTCTTCGAGCAATTTTTTTAATAATTTCCAATGACTTTGCAACAAATTAAGCGTAAAAAACCCTGAAAGGATGAAAATTGCATATTTCTGTAATTTATCGTAAACATCATCGTCCTCTTCGTTTCCGTCGGAAAATTTTTTTTCTACCGAAAATTTTAATATCGTTGCTGAAAGAAAAAAATGAGTTATCCCCTCTCTCCCGAATAGAATTTTAACCCCGACACCGGCCTCGAATTTAATTCATCATCTACGACATTCTCAAAATACTCCTAGCTTTAAAACAGACGCGAAAAAAGTTCCATGAACAAAAAAAACCCACATCTCAATAGAATACAATACATATAAATTTGTTTACTGATGATAACTAAAGAACACGAGAATCATAATTTCCCCATTAAGATAGAACGAAGTAATTATAACTACAAAAGCTCGTTCGTTGATTGTTTATCAAATTTAAAGATTCGAAATGGTTAAAATTTTAGCGCTGCGGTTCATATAAAGCTCATCATTTCACGCGTGGATAATTTTTAATAATGTATTAACGAAGGAAATCGTTTATCATGGAATTTATTACGATCAACGACGAAACGATGACACGATGATGTTTTCAGTAACGTGCGTTAATTAGGTGTAAGTATAATAATTTAAGTCGGAAATTAGTTACCATAGCGGTGTACCACGTGTGGTGGATTTATTGCGAAGTGATAATAGTATAAGCGAGGTATACGTGATGTTACTTCGCGATCATATGATAAAATTTCGCTTTTTCTTTTCATTAAATTACCCGTTATAACGATACAGTAAATATTCTTTTATTAAGATGCTATATATACGGAGCGTTTTTCACGTATACAAAAAACCAAACCGAGCGGAAAGTTCGACGGTACACGGCCAAATGTTTTGACAAAACCACGTTTCTAAAGTTTGGCAACTCGTGGTAAAATTTTTTGCTCGTACAACGCGTGAAAATTATATACCAATCATGCAACACCACAATATGTACAAGATGACAATATTTTTTTCTTTCGCTCGCCACCTCGCACCTTGTTATCTAAGTTTTCGCGATACTTTTTCCAAAAGATATTAATAGATGAGACTTTTTGTAGTATTTTTTTTATCTCTATAACGCTAGAAACGCCAACGTGATATGTTATATTACGTTGTCACGTATGTAGTTTATGTATGGTAAAAGGTGTCACGAAAGGGATATAGTATGACACAGGAGGAGGGACATCATCGACGGGAAAAAAAAAACCAGGTCATAAATCATCCTCACGTTTCTGTTAAAGGGTCTTCTTTCTATCTTCACCCGGTTACAGCTATACCAATTTATGTCGTCATTCGCAATTTAACCGTTAAGGGGAAACGTCGCCTTGTAATCGAAGCGAAGTTTTTAGAAATTCACTGAAAACAGGTCGCCTTTTTTTTTTCATTACCATCACCCGAACGTATTCGGCATATATTTGCGGAAATTGGCAACGATTTTGATGCGTTCGACCTAACTGTCTGTCATTTCTTAATGGTCGTATGTCGTACACCGTTGTAAAAGCGCTTGACATTTGCATCTCGATATAGACGTTTGTTCGATGTCAAGAAAACACAAAAAAAGGGGCATTTTTTACGCCGCACAAACGAGCAAGTCGTGACTTTTTTCTCGCAACAGGTAATAAATACTGAAGCGCGTTTCGAATGGTCAACTTTTTGCATATTTTTATAAAAAGTTTTCCCCGCTTGGGTATACAGGGACCGAGGAGCCGTGTAGAGAAGAGATCGTGTTTTTGGTATTATTGTACCGTTTACACGAAAGGTACAAGCGTGTTCGTGTATAGTTAACGTAATGGTCGTCGACTTCTGGCGTATATCTTGTTTTAGGAAGTAACTATACAGTTGATAGGTTTGAGTTTAAAATTTTGTTTTATAACGGTCGTAAATTTTCAACTTATTCTACCATTTACACTTTTAAAGGCACGTTAAATTTCCACCTATGCCAGAGTAACCATAAATTTTACGCTTTAACTCATCGTAATCGTTAGTAAACAGCAACATTGTACGACATTATTATCAAACTTTTCTATTTAAAATCAAACACGCTAACTTTACTTATTGCGACAAAAGAATACTTGCGAATTTAAATTTCAAATAAAGTTTACGATTTTTACATCAACACATATACTTTGAAACTAAAAGAAGAATAATTTAATATCAACATTTTAATATAGGTCTATTCTGCGCAGCTATCAAATGGATTCGTTTTACTTTCTCAACAAATGCTTCTTTCGAGAACTATTGACATTAAAAATGCATTAAGAAAATTTACAATAATGATAAACTTAAATTTAGAGTAATCACAATGAATAAAATATTTCGATAACGTAGAAAAGACGGAAATAATTAATTTTTGAATGCGCATCACAGTTAATTTTCGCACATTTTAACCCTTCGCATTTCTTCTTTCATAGTGTAGGCGAATAAGGAAACATGAAGCATTTTTGGCTACTAAAGCTTTTATGGCCGAAAATTGTTGAGAGTGGTCCCCCAAATGTCCTCAAAAAGTAGCTATTCCACAGACCATCGGCTAATTTTTTTAAAGAGAGTAGTTTAATTTGTATCAAAACGACAAACGCGAGAAAATACGCCATCTTCACTCAATTCAGTTTCTTGTCCTTCTTGTCCCTTTGCGACAAATTAAGCTAGCCAAATTTCAAAACCACACTTGAAAAGAAATCGCATTTACTTTTTACCTAGTATCTTTATTTTTTTCTAAAAAAATTTATGAAATTCAAAATTTCACAGAAAGCTCGAAACTTTGAGCTTTCAGTGAGCTTGTAAACGGTAACGGAGAGTTGGCAAACTTGTCTTTTTGGAGAACAGCGACCATAAATACACCAACTTTTGGAGCAAGTTCCAAAATTCAATTCTCTTCACCTGATGGACTCTCAGATTATGTATTTCCCAACATTTTCTTTTTTCAAAACCACCTACCTCCTCCCCCAAGGGTCGTAGAAAAAGAATCGTTATACAAAGTTGTGAAAAATTAAGCGTAGAATAAATAAGTACTAAACTATTTTCGCCATAAAATCAACCCCTAGGGAGATAATGTGAAAAAATCGCTTTTTGAGGTGTTCACCGCCCCTTAAAAAGATTAGCCGACGGTTTATGGGGTGGTAACTTTTTGGGAATATTTAGGGGACCACTCTCGACAATTTTCCGCCATAAAAGCTTTAGTTTCCAAAAATGTTTTTATTTTTCCAAAATGATGCTAATTCGCGTAGCCTAAAAGGAAAGCAATGTAAATAAAGAAATAAAAGTATATATCGATAGACAAAAGTAAGAACCTTATAAAGAGTTAAAAAGGGAAAGATTAGAAATTCACTTTTTGTAAAATTTTCTTTATTAAAAGAAACGAGATGGTAGTTTTATTAAGCATCTCATCATTATAATTTCGCATTACAACGAGCTCGGAAATTCAAAGCAAAACCTTCCACGATCCCTTTGCTACACACCTAGATATTTTTTTCTTATATTAGGAAAATAATTCGATTTTTAGTGTTTTCGTGAAACGGTTAAAATTCACTATGGATAAACCAAACCGTAAAATGAAACAGAGTCGGTAAAATTTTCAGTATAGATACAGTAGATATTACAACGGAATATGCGTGCTCGAACTTTTGAAACTTGGGCCAAAGTTTTAAAGCAGTCGAAAATGTAAATTTAATGTTAATTGGAAATAACGCAGAAGAATATTTCGTTAAAACTATTTAGCCCTTCGCACGTGTTTAATGTGTGCATTTGTATTCCGAACTTTGCAGGTAATCCATGTTGGCAGTTGTTTGTACTTTTAGCGTTTCGCGAAAAGGGCTGTTTTATGCTCTGTGTGTGAGTATACGTTCTGTAGTAGAAACCTACTACAGACTACAGTTTGCTAACATGTACGCGACAATATGGTTTGAATTTCAGTATTTTTATGGACAAGTTTTTGGTTATAAAAAGCATTTTTAACGAAACTTCGAAATCCGCTATTAATATACTACGCGAGCCTGAAAATCTCGCAAAAAAACATGTAGCGAATTTTAAATGCTAATTTATCAGTTCGGTTAATGTAAATTAGGCGTTAAATGCTTTTGTAAGACGAGAAAGTGTTTTACACCGGTTTTTCCCAGGTGTAATTATTGTCGGCATGACAACTGAGAGTGCTTTATTTTTATTAATGACAATATTCTCAAGCTTAACGAACTTGATATTCATCAGACGTGTAATTTTCGATGATCATCTTTATTCACACATAAAAAAATCACTCACGCTTAAACGATTTTCAAACTCGAAAGAATATTTAATATTGACGATAATTTGTGTAATAAGAAAAATTAAAAATTCATAATCAGAACATTATTCCAACGCCGATAAATACACGATTAAAACATATTTGAACAAAAAAAAAAATAGAAAAAATACAAGTATTTCTCAACATCTAATATTTTATCAATTTTTTTTTATATTACTATCGAAACGAAACAATAAACTCTTTTCATCTCTGTAGCGGAAAATTGGAAAACCAAAGAGAAAAATCTACCGATGATATTCCTGAAATAGACAGCATTGCTTCGATAGATTTGACAAGTCAATTTTAAATTTAAGTAAGTCGTTTTCCCCTGCGTTTCCGCATGTTGGCAATTGTACAAAAAGTGTAATTTCTTCCTTTATTTTTCGCGTATTCTTTTCTCGTCTTTAGCACGGTAAACAAAACTCTATTGGAAATTTTTCTACTTCATTAGCGTCTTTAAAATGAATGAATTACAAAACTTGGAAAATCTATTGAAAAATAAATATAATTCTCCATCGAAATCAGACCGCAATAGGGGAATCAAAATATCTACAGACAGAAAAAAAGAACACTAGTGTAATGTGTGAAAGATTTCATAAAGTACACAAGGAAAAAGATAGCAGAAAAATTACGAGAATATGGAAGCAGTTAAGTGCATACTGGAAAAGAAAAACCGCTGAAGTGTATCATTTTCCCTATTATGTTTTGAAACGTTTTCATTTGACGTCATTTTTCAAACAAAAAAAAAGGCGGAGCAGATTTTATTTTAAGTGTTGTTTGTATTAAAAAAAAACAACATGTGTTTGTATATTTTTTTCGAAACATGAAAGCATTCGGATACTTAATCATTCAGTTTATTGTGAAAAGTTTGTACAGCTTTTGTCAAGTAGGTACTATAACCACACGTTTGTTAATTTTCGTACCAAATGTGCTCGTATAGTTGAGAAAACGAAACATTATACTCATTTTTATAATTCACTTGTATATTTCTTGCTTTCAAGTATGAAGTACAAAATGAACGAGTAAACTTTTTCCAACGCCAAGTAAAAATTTAAATCTGATTATTTTTTTCAAAATATCAAAATAAACCACATCTAGTATCTACTATCTAGTATTCACCCCTGCTCGAGGTGATCAAGATGGGACTACGAGTATAGTGGGTTGCACGACCAATTTTTGCAAGAAAAAGCATGGAGATCTCTAAGTACCGAGGAAAATTAAAAATGTTGCTGTATTGGACTAACAAGTATACGTTTTAGCATATCATATGGAAAAATTGTCCCATTTGATCAACAACACTAAAGTTGTAGGATCTTAGAAACCTCAAAATAAGTTCCTGTAACTTTAATTTTTCATAAAATTGAGCAATTTTCTGATATAATGTTCTTAAATGTATACTTATCTGTCCGATAAAGCGATAATCAGCAATTACAATTTTTCCAAGGAGTTGCAGGGATTTTAGTACCTTTTCTTGCAAAAATCGGTTATGCAACCCATTATACCCGTATTCCCGTAATGAGCATATTTTTAACATTCAGAATTCACCTCGTGTTATTAACATTCCACCATTTCATAAATTCGATCATCCAAACCTCATCTATCTGCGTTGAAACTTTATTCAAGCACCACGTACAAAAAGGCAAATTCTCGTCATTTTTACATCTAAAATACTATTCTTTATGTACTGTTCACTGTTGTTTAGAAAAAAATATACTATAAACCGACGTACAAAATAAATTACAACTTGTACTTTACTGTCTTGAACTAGAAGCCCTTTCTCTTCAAGTACCTCACGAATTGAAAATCTCCTCATATTTCAGTTTTAAGAGCATTCATTCTACTCAAAAACGCAATAAAGGTAATACGCAATGTGAATAAGGTATCAACTTTGAATTACACCCTAAGCAACCGGTCAGGTTGAAAAATCCCGCAAAAATGGCTTTTTCGTACTTGACTTGTAACAGGGTGAGAAGTAAAAAATGAAATACCGTTTTCTCCTACCCACATCCATTTAAAAGAATATTTTCAATGAAAGGAAAAAGTGAAACAATAAGTAGAACGGTGAACCTTTAATTGTAGTAATGAATGTGCTTTGAAATAATCGACATTAGTACAAATTATGTTGGTGCTTTGATCATTAGAATATTTCTTTAGAGATGAAAATTTCATTTTACGGACAAGTTGTATATATGCATTAAACTTTTTTTTATTCATAAATTAAATCGTAAAATTTACGAAAGAAAAAGTTTTAATCGATCATTCGCAATAGATTATAATTGTTCTTCACGTCGCCTTCATAAAACTTTCGAGTTTGGTAGTTGAAAAACCTACTTAAAAAATTATTTTTTTTTACTTCTATGAACACACAACTCAGGTCGGTACTCAATATAAATAACACGCGAAAACAAAAACGTTTGCTATTCTTCTGCCACAGTCTACTTTTTCCCCTTTTTTTCACATTCTTTTTTTACTAATTATTTCTTCTTTTTTCGAGCACTGAAATGATTACCGTACAAAATTAACCATATTTTATTTTTCCACTTTATTTAACGCGTCTTTATAAAGTGCGATATCATCAAATGGAGAAACCTCAACGACGGTTTTTTCTAACAATATATTTTTCTTTAAGACAATTTTCACTAGAAAGTAATTTACCAATTTGTATCCCTTTGGTGCAAGACTCCATCGTTTATTTATTTTTTCACAAAGGGGAAAAAAGTTATTGTTGTACATCGTGTTCCTCAAAATTAGCACTGAGAAGTGTTGAAAGTTTTATCTTATGCCTAGATACCATTATATTTCATTCATTTTATCATATTTCAACGAATTTTCACACCGAGGGTCTCATCACTTTATCAACTGTCCGTTAGCTCCTTTTATACTGCAAGTTTAAAACTAATTCGTATTCATTTTTATAATGACTACCAAATAAAATGCGTGAAACATAACGAGTATTTGCTGATTTTTCCGACATCAAATTAAAATTCAACTCCGTATTTTGTTTTGTAAAATCACTCAGAGACCAATGGGGAAATACCCTTTATTTATATTCATCACGTTATCAACGCAGCATATAAAACGAAGCATATCCACGTATACGTCATTGTCGAATGTCACAAAGGAAAAGAAAAACATTAAAAAGAAGTAATCTCGCCAGGAAGTATCTTCCCATAAGACCCAATAATTGAATAAGTTCTTCAAAAATGTTATCAACTAAAGAAACGTTCATTACCTATTCCGGGCGCGCTTGAGGGTTTACAGACTAACTTGAAATCACGACTAACCCTGATGCGAAGCTTCATCAGAAACTAGAACAACATCTACCGTGATAGGGAAAAAAGTATAACGAGCGGCAAATCTAGTCGATAGAAGGCCTATGGCGAGAATCGTCATAAAAGAAAAATTACTCCCAACTTTTTCAATATAGCGGAGATTAGCTGAAATAAATGGACTTTTTAACACGTGCTTTTCAAGTACTCACGTCACCATCGTGGTCGTCGCATAACCAAGAGTGTACGCCAATATAGGCTCGAAAACTCTATATATATGAAGTACCAATTCTAATAAAAACGTGCTTACTGCATTCCTTTAGTTGGCTATATATATCAGTATAAAGAACCAGAGATCGAGATAGTCCATTTACACATACGGTCTATGAAAATAATGGCCATATAGTATGTCGCCGACACCAGCCTGATGAAGTTATGAATTAGAACTGGGGGTTTGTTTTCACGTTTTATGGGTTTCATAGCGACGACACAGTTGACATAATAACGCTGGTCAACATGAAATATAAAACAAGCTATGCCTTTTTTTCAACTTGCTCATTCTCGCGATTCGCTATTACGCAACATCACATATATAACGGCTTTTAATTCAGCAATGCCACCAATGAGTTCAAATAATGTTTGAAACTATGCAAAGGGTATTTGTTGTCCACCTCGTCACTGCTGTGTTTGCACTAAATTGTATTTCTATGTTCAATGCTGTTTTTGCAGAATTTACAGTTGATGCTACAAAGTGTTTTTTACCAAGGTTTGCCAGACATTTTCTATTTAGGGGAAAAAACTACATACCTATGTAATAAACTGGCAACTGAGTTTCAAACTCAAGCGACTTCAATGGAAAGTCATTGAATTATTTATGCCAAATAAAACAGCCAACGTTCTTTGGCTTCGCCACTGTTTCACGCTTTTATCGTAATTTCACTTTTAGGTGTATGAACTTCTATGCAGTAGAAGCAAACGTTTTATTGATCCTTTTATAAAATTGATCACTTTTAATTTGGAAGGGGAATATTCTCAGTCCTTGCACCTGTGTTCCATTAAAGGTACATCGCTGAACTGAATACATGTATTACATGCCACTCACAACCATGTCACGTCACCATAACAATGACTTGTCATCATATCGTGTCACCTGACATGGTACCATGACTTGATCACAAGTCACTCCCGACCATGACACGTCACCATGACAATTACTAGTCATCTATGACACAGTATGGTAACATGAAAAAATTATATTTTTCGTTGAGCATGAATATACGACACATAACTCGTTTTGAGAGGAAAAAATAATCACCACCTGACTTATCATCAGCACGCTTATTATCATGACAACGTCATGACATACTACCATCATGTCACCATTCAGGTTAGTATGACATTACATCATAACATGATCATAAGATATCACCATGGCATGTCATTCGACATATCACCAAAACATGATCATATGTCACTCGCAACCATGACACTTGACCATTCCAATGACGTCCGTCATAACAAGTCATTACATATCACATGTCAATCATAACCACAACACGTCACTATGATAATGACTTGTTATAGTATAGTATTGTATTTGACTTATGGTCATGATATGTCACCGTAACAATGACATGTTATCACGACGTGAAAATATTGAGATCATCACTCATGACCATGACACGTCGTCATGACAATTGTGTGACGCTTTTTTGTAAAGATTTTCGATTTTGTGTGCCATAACCAAAACATGAAAATGTCAAAAATCCGGGCCCGGGGGAAACCCCCTTTCTGGCTGAGCCTGATGAAGGATAACAAATGGAGAATCTATGCTGTACCAAGTGGAGGCACCACAGTACATACATTACTTGTACCAATACACCTAGCCTACTACATACTGTATCCAGATACCTAGTACCACCTACGTGCATCATCCATCAATAAACTAGGTATAATTCACCCAAAGCAAAAGCTTCACCACCTGAATTAATTTTTTCATTCGTCAACTGTCGAATCGACCCAACTGCCGTTTTACCGCAATCCGTACGCTTCATTAAGAACGAACAGGCTGCAGGGAGGCTTATTTCAAAGAAGCAACTTTCATTAATCAAACGAGCAACATCTTCAAATTTTCTAATGTACATAGAAGCCATGTATAGGCTTGTATACCGGAATCATTTTAAAGCCACACTATATACATACAGATTCCAAAGTGTCAGAATTTCTAAAGCATCTTGTCGACACTAATTCGCCGCGTAATAATTAAATAGCGTAAATACCAACGTTGCGCTTTCAAATGATCGCGTAATTTAATGTTGAAAATCACGCCAGATTCAAATTATTTTTTTTTCGTTTTGCTAACGAAACTTATTCAAGCGATCTTGTCACTTTGAACTATTCTCAACTTCTCGAGCAAAATTTATTTTTACTGGTTGATACCACCAACGCGTTTGCTCTACTTAATGCTTAATTATTCACTATACTAACTACGACAACCGTAAATAATAAGTAAACTCTGTCGTATTACGTTCACTCATACTCGGTGTCAGATTACAGCTTTTGACATAGTATCAATTCAAACGCTAGATAAACTAAAACCACATATAACGTTGGAAACGTCCAAAATTTCCATATAACTTCCGCAAAAGTAGATCTTTTTAACAAAATTCATTACCTAAATTAATATGCAGCTATAGCTACATTAAACAATTGTAAAATATCGATTTTAATTAAATGGTCTTCTTTATCTTTGAAGGAAAGTAGCGGAACCTAAACTTAAAATTTTTACGCTAATTTGTTCATTCAACTTTGGTCAATTATATTACGTAAAAACATAGTACCTTAAATACCTATATCAAAAATTGGGTCGTTTATCTGAATTATAGGTCAATTTCTCATTGATATAATTTCACATGAGAAAGAAAGACGAGAAGGATAAGTAGTCATTACATTTTTCAAAATGGCAATTCTCGATTAATGAGACAGAACGAAGATATTTTGAAAGGGAAATTCCATCGACATGTCGACTCATGCAAATGCATAAAAAATGAAAAAAAAAAACTTATTTACACAAAATTTTCTTATTTACATTTTCTCCAAGCAGAAGGCAGTCTTATACACGCAACCATGATATTAGCGTACTTCTCCATCATAATTTTCCAAATAGACATTCTCGGTAAAATAAACAGGAAAAAAGCAAACGCATTTAACAAGCATCACAAAAAATAGGTAATAAAATGAACGAAAAAAAAAGAAAAAAATCAAAACAAAAATAAATATTGAAAACGATACGTTTAAAGAAGATCAACGGTTATTATTTAAAAACAAAAAAATCCGCTTGTTTACGTAGCGTATTGGTAATAACAAAACAACTTTTTCAAAATTCCTAGCTTTAAAAAAAGTTTCTCAATGCCACAACTGTCGTCAGTTTGTTTTTTGTGCGCGAACATGACGAACTACACGGTGCAGAAACACTGGTTACCGAATTTGCGTGTTAAGCAAAATGGTACAAAAAATGCGACAAATTCGGTTGACCTATCGTCAACAAAGAATACCTCTTCTCTTCGCCTAAATAAATTATACGACAAACCCTCGAACTATCTGTATAACGTACGGATGTCGCAACTTCATCTTCCCCACAGCACCTCGAAACGGTCATCTCGACCAGCAAATTTTTGCCGCTCGACGTTTTCATTATCAAACGGCGAAGAAGCAATTTCGCATTCGAACGGTTTCATAATTTTGCGGTGGTCATGCAAATGAAATAAATACGAGGAACGTCAACGACCATTCGCTCTATAATAGCCGTGCCAATCTACATAGTAACCCTTTAATCAATGGCTCGTCGGATAGATTCAATGACGGTGTACCAACGAATAGATTAACGATTAAATTATCAAAATTTCGAATTTAATTTTTAATACGCGCAAAAATTTGCAACAATCGTAACTTTCGAGGATAAATGCGTAAGTAGATACCAAATGAATACACATTTTAATATTCGCGTGACTATAAGTACTTTCAATTTGCTTATTTAAAAAGTCCGATATTCCTCGAGTTTAGCGTGAAAACTACGTTTTATAAGTACTAGCGTAAAAATTACCCATCTTTTTTTTTACCAAGTTCGATAAAAACAAGTAGGTACATTCGCATCACCAACGTAGGATTGCTTTAAAAAAAAAATAAGAACACTTACTCTGGTGATAAAAACCTAAAGCTACGTTAGAAAAATAAATCTGTAATTTTTTTAACCCACGTTAGTAAATATTGTAATAATTTATAATTTTTAACCCTCGAAAGAGTTTCATCGTTTGCAATGTTGACTTTTCATTACGCTAGTAAATTTATTTTCTATACCTCGATCTTTCACGTCAGTTCGTAATACGTCGACTACAAGGAAATATTACACGAGCTACATATAAATTCGGGCGCATCTCGGGAAAATTTTAATTTACATAATTCTGCGTCGAGTATTTTTCAATTTTAAATTGTACAACGTAAAATGAAGCTGACAGTTATACTTCCAAGCTTACATCGACCAACCGAAAGAGATCCCATCGTAATAACGAATTCCCAAAATGACAGCTTGATTCTTGAGCTATTTTTAATTAACAGGATGTACGCTATTTTAAAACGGATTTCGGCTCTTTATTTTATACTTTGTCAAGTGGAAAATTTTGCAACAAATAAGTTATGTACCCGACCCCGTTCGTAGCTGCGACGAAATGCGGGCACTAGAAGAAAACTTTGCGTTATTTCTAAAACGCTCTCGCGACAAATCTTCAAAACAGTGGAGTATTCGGGAGACTTGAAAAAAAAGTTACAAAACTTCTTAATTAAGAGTATAACAGATCACGAATCGTTCTTCTTTTGAAGTTCGTATAGTTCATCGTTTAATAGAATTTTTTTTTCATTTTTTTAGCTCATAGCTCTCATTTTGTATTTTTTTTTTCGTCGTTTAATCCTCCTGTCCTATTCCTTTTGGGTTTTTTGTTTCATATCATGACATGATTTACTCGGTTTTTTTCATATTTTCCCCAATCACTAACGCTTCGGTGCTCATTATGATATTCTTTAAATTCTTTTTGAATCTTTTTTTTGTGCTTCAGATGGTAGAAAAAAACTGCAAAATTTATCACCCTTGGAGAGAAAAATTGCCAGAATTGCTGGTTAAAGTTGTAAAATTTTCGTTCAATAAGCATGAAACCAAGGTCGGAGATTTTGGTAACATTCTTATATTATTACTCGTTTATTTTTCAAATTTGACAAAATAAACCACGTAGCTTGAAAACTCTTCTTTAGAAGACCAGCTCTCGAGCTGTCAATTGCTTTTCAAGCTATAAAAAATGCAGGTACTGCGTAGATACCTTTAAGAAAGATCTTGCTTTTTCCTTTTTTTGTTTTACGTGTCGTGTATCGCCATTATGACTAGAGGCATGGAAATGAAGGCCATTACATGAGATGAAATAGGCCAGCCGACCTCAGGAAGGAGAGTAAAATAAGGACAAATTGAAGACTATTTTGGAGAAGTGCTGAGATGGAATCGTCAACCAACTTCAGGAAGAAGAGTAGGATAAAAACAGATTGAAGACTATCTAGGAAACGAGCCGAGATGGAATTTGGAAGATAAGTTTATTGCGAATATGTTGATATTTAGGGCAAGAGATTAATATACTTATGCAAGATAGATAAGCACCTTGAATGTAAATTTTCAAGAAAATAACTTGACAAGTCGAATAAGTACTTGAGAAATAAAAACCGTTATATTTTATAAGAGCGCCCACGTAACTTTTTCCAACTTTTCGCAATCGAACGAGAAAAATTTCAAAAATCGAATACTGTATAAGTGAGCGCTCCATCGGAAATACCCTCCGCTGAGCACCGGTGGCTCTGTCGCGTTTACGCGCTTTCGTCGTGCTCGATAGAAACGCTACAACGCCGCGTGAACCTAGCGGGAGATATCGAACCACGGGATCGTACTCGGAATAAATTTTTTTTTTCAAAAACTGCAATTTTTCAATCATCAAATTGCCTATATCATTTTTAAAGGTGTCATGTCACGTATTATGGGTTACTCACGCCTACGAGCGTACTCGCCAAGCGCCCCGTAAATTATATTCATCAAAAAATTTCAGCATTTGAAAATTCTCCCCGCGTCTTCTTTCAACTTCCATATCAAACAAGCAAAAACATTACTTTTAGTTTAAATACCGGGGCGTAGAAATTAATTTAAAACTTTGATACAATTTGCATCCCTATACATGGTATACGATTAACACCATCATTCTGTGCTTCTTGTATCACATGTTCTCTATGCACATATAGCAGAGAAAACAGCGCTGTAATACGAATAATCAGCATCTCGATTACAGTTCATCTCGACTATCATCTCCGAGAGACTCATCATCAGCACCCGAATAATTAATTACCACGATACCTTCGGTTCTCCGTATACGCGCAGCAACGTGTTACAATATTTGATGAGTTCAAGCATGAAATTTCAAACTTTTAAAGAAAGACGTTGAATTTTAATTGAAGAACTTGTTGAAGTTAAAACTAAATACTGGAATATACACGAATACCATGATACCACCGAGCCAGTGTAATATTATTAAAAAGTTTTACAATCTCGTTACATTTACACTCAAGGTTGGGGTGTACCCGAACCCATCTGTACAACGAGAACATTATCACGTTGGTGGGCAATACCTGTTTAAAAATTCCTCACCACTTTTGTGAAAAACTTACTAAATTAATTGCGCGTATTCTCGATGAATACGATAAAACGAATTACTTCTGTATACGTATCGTAAAAGCTGACGACGCGACGCGTACTCCAACATGACTTATGTAATCGTAAATGGGTTGAGCTTATCTTTTACAACGCAACGTCCACTTTTCCGCTTTATTTTCTTTTTATTATCGACTCTCGTCAGAAAGTACATTATACATGCCGTAACACACGGTACTAGCGAGTTGGTAGTCTCGTCATTTTATGAGCTTTTATTTTTCAAAACGCCACAGCCCAGCATATCTAGATCTATATAACATTTCACACGATTATCATACATTTAAAAGATTAAAAAATCTCTCAAATCTATGAAATTTGAAAACCACGTTAACTCTTTATTATCCAAATCTCATACAAACCGAAACACACCTATACACATTGTATCCAGCAACCGTAAACTACAGCCGAAAGTAAAACGAGAAAAAACCACTTAACGAATTAACCGTTTCGATGAAAAAAAGGAAAGATTAATCTGGGAAAAAAGTACGAGACGTTTGAAACCACCGCACCTCACGACGTCCATATCGTCGCAAAAAGAAAAACTTTAATTTGAGGATTATTTTCCAAGCTATGCCCGAAATGCAACGTTATGTTAGCCCGCTCGCGCTATATAAATGACACGCAATTCGAGCATTCTTATTCAAGAAGGATACTCATCCGTTCTCGTGGAGACCCCATCAAATTATTCCGGACTAAGTATCATTATCGGGCGATAAATTAAGTATAAGCTCTTTTTATTGCCGCTCCAACGATCCTTTGCTACCATTTTTCCATTTAATAGTTCCCTCTAGGCTATGAGTTTTTTTTTTCTGGTCCGAGTACATTATTCTTAGACTTATTTAAATGACGACATCAAAAAAATTCCATCCGTTTTTTTCTCGTCTCCTTTTTTTTTTACTCGTGCAACCGCACTACCCGCACCTAAATTCATCGACAATAAATTCTCCCTTTAAAGAGCTTTTTTTCTCTCTTGCCACCAACAAATTTTCAACTTTGACGATAAAATTTTGATGGGTTTTCTTAACCTTAGCAGAAGCTGTTTTTCTTTTTCATTACCTATTTAGTACCTTGAAATCAGCTAGAAATTTGAAATTTCTTCAAGCCAGCAAGACATCTACATTATCCTCAATTTTTGTCGTATTGAGACTGTCAGGCAAACTGCTGGATATCTAGTGGTAATTGATGAAACTAACGCGGAGGTACCAGGACCAACCAGACGGAGGAAAGGGGGTTTCCTGATATTTTTGAGGGCACGCGTGCGTCTTAAGCCCTTGTAAAAAATAACAGGGCCCTTGGAAAAAATATCAGGCCCTTTCAAGGGATTTCCCAGGGGCAAGGATTTTCTCTGCGTGGCCCTGGGAGGTACCGATAGAATATCAATCAGTGTAACCATACACATATGGTTCAAAATGTTCAAAATTTTCTGGCAATTTTTGAATTAAAATACAATTTTTTGATTTCTGACTTCTAGCGGTTTATAATTGAACTTACGAGGAGGTACTGCATATTAGCGCTTTAACAGATTCTTGCCAGTCCCAATCAAATGACGTAATATTTTTTCATAATCTGATATCTCTATTACAATTATTTAATCGATTAATCAATCAATCAAAAAACGAAACATTTTTTGACGCCCGATGACTACGGCTTTTAGCGTCGTATTTGGAGAGATACAAATATACCATAACAAAACTATTCAAAAATATAACAAGATAAAGAAAAAAAAAGTATGCTTAGATAAGAAAAAAAAACTAAAAAATTGGGTGATAGATATTAAATAAATGAAAATAAGTTGGTCATTTTCAAGAAGTACAGTAATCTTTGAATTATTCTTACTCTTTGGCAATTACATTTCAAGTAATGAAAACTGCGGTGAAGCGAAAGTGTGCTTCGAAAAAAAAATCATCCGAAGCTCGGTTCAAAGCACATACATCACAATAATCTATATATATATAAAATGGTAGCAGTTTTATTTGTGACCTGACCTCATCACACCAGAAGGATCGAATCGAATTTCGTCGAATTTTAGAAGCAATGCGAGGGGGGTTTGGGAGCGAAGTCCCCAACCAGTGAAGCTAGTATGAATTACAAACTATGCTGACATGTAATTTCCTATTTATTCTTCAGATAAAATAATACCAACTTATTTCACCTGACCGCTGTTACAATTAAAAACTTACAAAAAAAAAACTTTTGAACGAGGGAAAATTGACATTAACAACTTTTTATTTCCTCATTAAAAAATATTAAAAGTTTGTTAATATTGTAAAATTTTAAAATATATATTGCTACGCTGCAAAATAAAAAAAGTAAATAAAAAAAACACCAAAAAAAGGCACCAAGCGACAAAAATTTTTGAAAGTGAGAAATTAGGACTGAAATTGACTTAGTTTTGAACTTTCACGTACTTTAAAGTATACGACTTTGACAGAATTTTATTAAGGCTCTTTTAAATTATTTCAAACTTCATACTGCTATTCGCAAGCCCTTTATTTTTTTCTTATAAAGCTAGCACAAATAGTTATGTAAGCGTTACTTTAAAAAAATTAGATCAAAATGGCTCGAACCGCAATTTACTCGTAGAAGGAAATCTGACATTAAGTTATAATTTTTCCTGATTCCATAATCGGGCTGAAATCGAAGACATCAAAAATAATTACACGTTAAAAAATTAATCATTTCTGTTAACCTAACTTACGAATTACTCGCTCGGTTAACCCAGAAATTAAACGTGTCGGTTAAAATTTACTCGATATTTTCGAAAATTTAATGATACCTTGCGGCGCAGCGCTATAGCGGTAATTAAATTGCTGATGATGTAGAGACCGTGGCACACGACACAAAACAAATCCTCCTCCGTTTTTACCTTCCGTCGAAATAATAAGACAGAAAACGAGCTAGATATCTTCATCACGTTTTCAATAAGAAACGAAAGATTCGCATCAAGAAAACCCGAAAGAAAACACGAATGTAATTTACGGGTAAGTCATCGTGCACGGGTTTCATTATCATTTACAAAAATGCTGCCATTGAATGCGACCAATGAAAAGGAAAACCGGTTCTCCGGCCATCTGTTCTTGACAAATGAGTATTTCAAAAATATATCCGTCTCTGCAAATGTATACATTTCAGGCAATTCGTAAAGAGTAAAAAACCGAAAAGTCGTAAACTTTTATGCGATTCTATCTAGCTCTAATACGAGAAAAAAAACTTTACCCTTGATAACACAGTTCGCTTGTCAAAATGATGGTGTCGGATACAGACTTGAAACCTCAGTCGATAGATATCCGTTTACATAGAAGAAACTTTTTCTTTTTTTTTCTACAGTATAGAATTTTCACTTGGAAGACGCGAGTAAAAAAAATACTAGCTTCTTTATTATGTTGCTTTTAATGAACATCGAAAATTCACAAGCTGACGATAATTCAATGCTCGTGAAAACTTTTAACGCGACGAAACTTTCCTTATCGTGAAAGTATATACAGAAATGACAATAACAACGTTAGTGTAAACTGATTAAAGATCTTTTATCAGATCGCGGCTCTTTTTCTCTTCCTCCGCCTTTTTTTTTCTCGTCTTTCTTTTTAGATGCCCTAAAACAAAACGTAGAAATGTGTTGTTTTTCTCGCTACCATCGTCGTAGTCGGATAAAACTTTTTTTTT
>QBDW01003603.1:0-13944 GCA_003261595.1 Maconellicoccus hirsutus | reverse complement strand
ATAGCATTTTCGATGTGCAAGATAGCAATAAATTGAAGCCATTTGCCGCCCCTGAAATTATTGCCCACTCTGCCCATGTCTAAATCCAGCCCTGGGTGGTTGATTTTTGGACAATTTTATATACTTACATTTGTTGTACAGGTGAAATGACTTCATCAGAAGTCTTATAAAACGAAGATATCATTCTGCGAAGCACTCATTCGCGTTGTACATCGAATTAACATGAAATATAAGTAACTAATATATTTTAAATTGATAGCTGCCGTTTCAGTAACACAACCTGTAGCTCATATTCCAATACGGTACGATTATTATTTGTATACTGGTATCATAGTCAACAATTTTAGATGAGTTTATTCAACTTTCCCCTGAATATCGATAATTTTGGAAAATTTACACGGCAACTGGTTCGCAGCACCGATAGCGGCAGTTAATTTTCGTCCCATGTACCCTTCATTTTTTTAAGAAATAATTTCCGCGTATGCCTTCTAACACCTACTGTTCGAAATTTACGACATAAAATTTATTTTTACTCGACCAACGAGTTCCTCATGCGCATGTAGGGAATTTCTTTCACATCTTTTCACTCGTTGTGACGGTTACTTGTCCACATCGAATGGAAGTCCTGTGTTAATACAAGCGTGCTCTTGTATAACGAGAAAAAAATAAAAGCAAAACGAAAACCAGATCGTCGTTATTTTTATTCCTAATTCAACAAAATATTAAAATTTTAAAATTATCGTCGTCATTATACGCGCGAACGTAGTTTAAAATAATTTATACCGACGATACGAATAACCCTATAAGTGTATTCCATTTACCTAATATTAATTAATTTATAATCGCGGCCGGGTAATAAAATAAAACCGATTTGTAAGCGATAGGCCGACCTCCCGGAGTTATTCGTACCAACCAAATGAAACTAATTGCCTTCAGTGCAGCCAGTTATCTAGTTAAGAATTTACAATTCATAAGACACGCAGAAATGACTAGGTCTGTTTCTGCTTTCGGTCGAACATTGTGACAAAGGCTTTATTTATACCTTAAAAATCGCTATTAATGGCTTTGTAAAAAATATCGCGTTATTTTTTTCGTCTTTTAAAGCGACAGTTGAAAAAAAACAAGAGTGTTAATTTTTTTTTTGCTTTTTGATAAAATATAGTCCCGGATTTACAAACCAACTCGTCGAGCTTTCCATCGAGCAGTATTTCTTTCATAAGCATCCATCTCTGCGTGAAGTAATCTGCGGAATGGACTTCTAACATCTAAATAGTGCACATATTTTTACGCGAAAATTTCGCCGCTCGATGGTCGTCGCGAATCGCATAAAAATGTCGACAACGTGCTTACGCCCTCGAACGCCGCGTGTCTTATGGAAATTTTCCGCCGTTTGTCGGACCACGACATGAATAACTACCGCGGAAGAGCTTTCTGAACTGTGCAGCCAGTTGAGATGGCTCGTTTGTTGATCGAACATCGGCCGCAATATTTGACCACTTTCACGTCGCAGATCAAAAAAGAGTAAAATACACTCGAAGGGCTCGATCCTACATCGACTACGTTCTTGTTACAAACACGCGTACGCTTCTGGGTTAATACATCGTTTTCTATAATGGATGGTCTTTTGTTTGAGGCAAACAAGGTCGCGAAGTTTGCAAACTTTTATGATTGTTTTAGCGAAATATACACATAGCTTGGTAATATACGAAACGTCATTCGGCTTTTATTATATGCAAATTGTTAAGGTACGACGACGGCGCGGTGGCGGCTGCACCGTTGCTGACAAATACTACCAAAGACGTCGTCGGTCGTCGTAGTCGTCAGCCCTTACACGAACCGTCTCCGCTGTCTCTTCTTTTTCTTTGGTTTTTACAAAAGAAACCGTATTGCTGGTACGCCGTTATTGTGCACTTTTATTATAATTCCATCTGCATAAAAAAGTACGTATATACTTGTGTATCGACACAACCGGCAACGAAGACGTTCCAATTCTTCTCTTAAGATATGTACTTCTCGGAATATCCACGGACCGTAGGCAGCGACGCGACAGTGGCCGCAATAAACACGCGTACGTTAATATAATTCGTTGAAATAGTAGGAAAAAAATCCGTTGTAATTCCTTTTCGCCAGCTTCTCGATAATTCCGCTCAAATTACAATCGCATCAACGTCCAGCGACCGGTATAATTGCATAATGAAACTCGTCTTTCTGTCGTAAACTCGTATCGGAAATAATATTTCAATAAAGCCGATCATACCGCGAGTAACGTAGAATTCGAAATTTATTCGCGGAAAATAAATTTCAACGATCTTTACCAGGCAGCGGCCACAGAGAAGCGACCATTACGACGACGGGCACTGTACAAACACACACACGCGCAGACAACCATACACAAATATAAATATATGAGAGAACGGGCCGTCGTTAATGAACGAAATCTAGTAAATAAAACAGACGAGCAAGTAGGTTTTAAAGGGCATCGGAATTACCGCTAATTAAATGAAACAAGATCATAGATCTGGAAACAAAAGGCCATTCACATAAAATACATCAGCCGTAATATCGACTAATAGACGTAATGATAATGAATGCAAATCGTTGGCATATTTTACTTTGAGAAAACACATCCTATCTGCGCAACATTTCAGTAGGCAGATTGTTCGTTTGTGATTTAACTAAAGTAGGTCTTCTTATCCCAGAGAGAACTAGTGTCATTAACATATGTTATTCGCTCGGCCAAATGAATAGTCTCGCCTTAAACATATAATTTGACGTGTCTGTCACCAAGTTGTACGTCTTATGTACACATACTACACAGTACACACATACACGATTTACAATAAATCAGTTTCTCACGCTGTTTCGTCTTCTTCGCTTCCGAGACTCTTGTCTTCGCTACTTTTACTCATTCTGCCGATACCGCCGTAGTCGCCGGCAGCGTAGTTTTTTCGCTCGATTTGCACCGCGATGTCCAGCGATCGACGCCGCCGGTCGCCTCAACTTATCAGTCCGAGTAGTACCATCGACAACGGTTCGTTTGCATTATACGTATCTCTTCCATTTACTTGTGCGCCGTATCTACCAACACGATGTGTCTCAACTTGGCTACCTATGCGGTATCGATTACCGCTTTTATCGTACCTAAAATCCAACATCACCGAATTCAGCATCTCTATCGTCTAACCATATCCACTACGATGGGAAAACTGATCGCAGATATTGGATACTTTAGTCACGTTTTGGTAAACGGGACGTCACCAAGTCTTCAACTCGTCCAATCGACTTCGCGACGTCTCCCTCCCAAGGATGGCCAGCGTGTTTTTCATCACATCTGCTAAGAAATCACAGAGTAGTCTGGCTCAAAGTGCGTAGTAGGTTCCATGGCCACTATTAATATACGAGTTTCCTTGTTGAACTCGGACTTCCTTAAAGAGTACAACGTTTATATTAAGGGTGGTATAAGAAGATATGTCCTCTTTGGCATCCACACCATTACTACCCCTAGGTAAAGGAGAAGTATTCTTCTCCCCACAATGACGTCAAATACCCAGATCAATGGCTGACCGTAATAAAAGTTCGCAAAACGTCGTCGGGTGTGCCTCGTCCTCGCAGTATTTGCCCCCTCTGAATTTGGGCATGGCTGACTTTTTACGAGGTAGTCCGGCCCATCTGAAACGTTTACTTTTACACTCCATATAACCAGAGAAATCTTGTATCAGAAGTGGAAAAACATATCGCAACTATCTTAATGTCATCTATTGGAATCGTTCCCATAAAAAATTTGAACCAGAATTATATGTGTATAACATGAAGTTTTCAATTTTCCAGCATGATTCAAACGAATAGCTCAGCATTTTGAGAACATTTTGCTTTTTCCAGCGTCATTATCGTTACCGCTGTCGTCGTCACTGAAGACCTCCACATCGTAATACTTCTTTCACGAAAGTACAACCCACGCGAACAACGTTTAATAAGCTGCATACATAATCGCCTGATATACGATCGTCGGTACTTGTTTCAGGCGATTAGTTATGCAACTTAATGAACATTTTTTTCATATGGGACTTCTTCCCACCAAAACGAACCACATACCTATCAAAATATGAACTCTCGCGTGAAATTCTCAAAGAGTGAAAAAATTCGTCAGTTATATCGCATTGTTTCAAACAGCTCGAAGCGAAAATCACTCGATATATCGGAATCTACATCGATATACGTATTACCGTTTGGAACATGCGGTATTACAACAACTGTTACATAACACGACCACCACAGTAATTACTCTTCAAACGAATAACACTTGAGGAGCACGCGCGTTTGGCGGAAAAAAATCGCGCAATTTATGACTGATGCTATTAGCCATCAGCGTCCAACATACTCCAGGATAAGATCGTACGAAAAAGGTGAGAAGATGGAGAAAAAAAACTTATCCGGCACCGATCAAATAAGCTACATGAAAATTCAACGCGTTAACTCGCCAATGTACCACCTTCGGTATCGCGTGACGCGCATCTAATAAAACGGCATTATCATTAAAAAATCAATCAGATTCGAATAAAAACTATCGTAAACTGGTTCCAGCCATGTTAATTGGCACTACGACATTGAAAACAAAAGGCAAAAAACCAACTTGTAAACTAGTTTCAGAATAAATCAATAACACATTCTTTACCAATGGACAAGTGTGAGGCGAAATGTCGTACAGAATCGATAAATAGACGCTACGCTGCGACACGTTCTCTGCGGACGTCGCTGCGTGCGAAACGAAATGAAAAAGCGTGCTACGTACAGGGTAAAAGGTAACGAAAGAAGTAAAAAAAATTACGATGATTATGAAAATCAAGGACGAAGGGTGGAGAGGGGGGAGCAGGGATCATAAATAAGATTCGCGTATATCAACGTGCTTTGTGAAAAAAGAACCATTACGTTGAACGATCGCGATACAATATGCTTCCTGAAGTCTTCGAACAATACATCGGTCAGACGAGCGAACAACAATTATTCACCAAAGTCTTTCGTAGGGTTCGTACGACTACATAGCTGGTCAGCGGCGGAAAAAAGTCATGACGAGTAATTGGAAATCAAAACTCATTGGTAGCGGACAAACAGCGAGCGGTCGTAAACAGTTTAGTATTATTTGAAAAGAATAAAATTTCTAGAACACTACACGGCAGCGTTGAGCGCGCCGACGCGACGCGTACCGTGTGCGAGCTAAACGTGAGACGTGAGATAATACTGTAGTACACACAAAGAAAACGTATCAACTTTATAGCCAATAAATTGTGAACTATTGTTGCGAAGCTGTACGGCGTCAGTTTAGAAAATCCAATGTGTCGTACGAATTAACATACCACGCCTGTGCGTTGCAGTTGCACTTTTACAATACGCGCATTTTTACCTTTAGCCAGTTTTTATTGCAATTTACCTTCTTTTTTATTACCCGTTCGTAATCTCTTCGCTTCTGCGTACCATCACATATTCCACACAATCCGCATACACACCATCAACACCGTAGCCGCGTTCGCGACTGGCGACTTACTAGCGCTGGACGTCGATGCTGTTGCTTTTACGTTTTCCTTCAGCTCTCTTCGCTCGTTCCATCTAGCTGTCATTCGGCTCGTTGAATGATGAGCCAAGTAACAAACACGCGACACTTTTTTCACCATCGTCTGCTTCCTCACACCACCGGACAACTTCAATTCCAACTTCTATCCGGATTACAGATTAGCGCATTTGAACGCTAGCGCATACCGGTACCTGCCCCAAATTAACTCCGCCGAAAAATATTTCGTCTCCGTGCACGCGAATAGTTTATACCACGTTGCATACCATCGCCGCCGCCAAACGTGTTCGGCGTCTTTTATTAGATTTTTTCGCTTTTTAATTGACATCGTGTTTTTTGTCTTTCCCAAACTCACACTCTACGCTGGTCGTTCGATATCGTTCCAAACAGCAAGCGAATCCGTGTCGTTTTGATCGATTTGTATCATCGATCATTTATCCGCCAATTCGTATGTTGGTTCGCGTCCCTGTCTTGTCGTACATGCCTCATTAGGAGGCATGTGCATTATACAATGTACGTTCGTGCATTCAACATTTTGAAATTGGGTAAAAGTCAAAATAATGTAGAATTGGACGATGTCCAAAATTCCACAGTACCAGTTAGACGAAAGAAAAATCGTTGAAATTCAAAAAATATGCACGATATATCGAAAATTCGATGACATGTGACAAAATCACCACCTGTCGAGGTGACCGACTCGGATTTGAACAGTAGTTGGATTTTTGGAAAGAGCATGTCAAAAAACCCCCAAAACCAAAATTTTAGTTGCCCAAGTTAACTTGTAGATTTTTGGCAAATTTTTGAAAATTAAAAATTACAAAATTTCTATTAAAAGTAGAGAATTGAATAAAAAAATTAAAAATTTAGAAAAATAATTTCAACTCGAGTCGTCGACGAAATAAGGAATTCTTTTTGATTCGTGGTACTTTGCTATAAAAAACTGGTCAATGAAGATCCCACTCGAAGTGACCGGCTGAAATTTCCCGGAAATGTAGTCAGGTCGGTTCGATGGGTCGAGAAAAAGAGGAAACCAAGTTTTCAGCTGCCCAATCTCAAATCGACGCCTTCTGGAGCGTTTTGAAGTTCCTCGAGAAAAATGAAAACCATGCTGGAGGCTCCAGAACGGCTCAGCGCTGCGATTTTCGGATTCAGCGGGTTCAAATTAGGGGGAAAATGGTTTTTGCGCGATTTATAATTATTTTTCCAGATTTTATATATTTTTATTCAATTCTCCATATTTAAGGGTGCGCTCTGTGTTTACACGTTTTTCTCTTATCAGTGCCAACTTTTTCCCAAGATATTTCCATGAATATTGCATGAATTTTGATGAAATTTGTTTTATTAGACAGCTTATGTGATTTTGAAATCCTGTCTGTTGAAATATTTTAAATTAATTAAATGAATTTTGTGTAAATTGGATTCAAACATTGAAACTTTGAGCACGAATAAAACCGATTGAAAATAAAATTTTCAAAATCTCAACAGTCAGGATCAAAGATTGCTATCGACAATGTAAATAAAAAAAAATTGAAAATTGACTGAAATATTTTAGGAAAACTTCATGACAAGAGTGGGTCGCAGTACGTAAGAACGTTCATTATCGTTCATCTGGAACACGCAAACAAAGGATGAATGGTCAATATTTATGAACGGTCTGTTTCGTTCAAAATATATAATTAATTAGTCGTTTCAGAGCATACCCGTAATAGAAATTTTGTAATTTTTAATATTCAAAAATTCGCCTAAAATCGAAAAGTTAACTAGGGCAGTTAAAATTTTGGTTTTGGGGTTTTTTGACATGCTCTTTCCAAAAAACCAACTCTCGTTTAAATCCGAGCCGGTCACCTAGAGAGATTTCCTTATTAGGTATACAAGAATTTTATGAAAATTATCAACACTTGTCATTTTACAAAACGTTCCTCGAATTTCATCATGCATATCATTTTCATTACGGAACTTTCCATGGAGATATTTGGAAAAAGCGAAATTAAGATTTGAGTCTTCTAGGTGAACATTTTGAAAGGAATTAATGAAAATTACAATTTCTACAAAAAAGTGTCCAGAAAGATCTTCTGACTACTGTGTAATGCTCCATCGATCAGGGTGTTTAGCCTCACGAATTAAAGTTTTCGGTGTTATCTCAAAAAGTGTAAAAAAGGGGGGGCGTTTACGTTCAAAAATTTGATCTTCTAAATCTCCTATAAATTAGATTCAGCTGTTATCCAGAAAATTCGCTTTCATAGAACCTTCATACCGACTTCCTGACGTCATTCCAAAATTTTTATAATTTCTCCTAAAGTCATACGGACCTAACGCAACAAATGATAAACCGGTAAATTAGGGTACAATGAGGATTTAAACAATAGTGAAAATTTTCATCAGCGTTAAAAATGTAGCTACCCACCAGAGTATAGACTTTTTGTCACTGTTCACGTTTATCAACTAGATATACCGCAGCACAATAAATAAGCCTTGTAACCCATGTTTATGCGGAATAATAATAATAGATTTCAGGGCAATACGAACTGTAATCATCCTCGTGTTTATGCTGTCCGAGTCGGAAAAATCAAAAGGAGTATAAACGGCTTTATTTGCAAACATATTATATTAACATTTTAATAGAGATTGGTTTGTAATCATTTTGAAATCTGATTATCATACTTGTAATAAAAATAATGGTAGAAGGAAACACGTGTGTACTGAATGCGCCAATATAGCGCCGACATAACTCGACTAAAATATCATCGCGGAGCAGATCTATATCAGAGATTACCGGTTACCTATACCTACTGGTATTTGTATCTTTTTGCAAATTTTCTCCACTAGTTGCTATATTTGATTTGACATCACCTAATTCGGACATTCTGTTTGATCATAGGCTATTAACTTATATATCTTTGGCTCAATATGCAAATATGACGCCACTAGCGCCACAACGAGATAATTTATTTTAAAATATTGATGGCAAAAGTTTCTACAGTTTTTCTCTTAGAGAATGATTTTGCGTTCAGTTTTGTTGAGTAGAGTATGCAACCGTAACACTAATATGTTTGTAAATTGTGAATAAATTTCAGATCATAGAAAAAAATGAAGTCGAAAATTCTAATATCCACTAGACGATCCATTTTAAGCGTAGTTAATTATGCTGATTAGGGCGATCTACATTCTCGAACATTATCATCAAAGAAATCACTTCTCCGATAAAATTCTGAACGACGCTAAAACTGGGAAACCCACCCAACGACAAGTACACTTTATCTGTTTCTTTTTCGAGATGCGAAAAATGTTACAATTGCGTACACGCGTACAAATAACAAACAATATTACATGGCAGCATGCCGATGCCGATGCGGCCGCGTATCCTATTGCGATATGAAATCGTATTTAATAACCTTTGAACTGTATTATTCTAATGAGATTTCAACTCATTGTTACGGTTGAATATTAAAATTAAAGGCAAACTCGTCCCCGTTCATTTTATATGCAGTCATGCGCCGCTTGCATACGATTGCCGCCCATCGCGTACTCTTCAAATACACTACACGCTTACGTACGTATCCGTTCCTCTGGCCTTGTCGCGAAATACTCATTGGTTATTTCAATCATCGCGATCCCAATCGACGAGCGTTTTTAAGCTACCGTCGTGTGCGTTTGGTAATCTCATCTCCTCCAGGGTGCAAAATTTATGCGTTTATTATCAACTAACGGTAATAATTTTCCGATAAGTTAATTTCACTCAAACGTCGACAATTTAAACTTTCTCCGCGACTATACGATTATAATCTTATTCTGATGCGTTTTAGGATCAAATTACCTCCTTGGACCCTTCAACTAACAATTGGTCATGACGAACCCTTTTGAATAATTTCGACTAAATTTTCATCTGATTTTAAAAATTATTAGGCATTTTTTCCATTAAAATACGAAACGACTCGTGTTTCCTCGAACTCCTTCGGTATCCTTCGAATATCAGTTATTTTTCACCATTTCCAATCAGCAAAACAACTCTCGAAAGAAACCTCGACTTGGAACGCTTAGCCGATGAAATCACCGGTAAATTTAAAAATGATATTGTTACTGAACCCATCGGCTTCGATATTTAACGCGGTATTTTTTTCTCCGTTGCTCCCCTCTCCTCTCTCTGTTCTTCGGTTATTTTACATCTTAACGCATTTATTCATCCTGTTGGTTGCGAGTACACGAGCTAAGGTAAAAAATTTACTTTTATCTCGCATTACAATTTTTCTTCGATAATTTAATGTAAGAAATCGATTTAAGCGAATGTCAACGTTAATAGATACCAAAGAAAGTAATCAATTTATTTCAACTGTGCCCTTAATAAAAAATTACTTTTTTAAATGTTTTTACGCCGGTTAAATCGTAATCACATTTGCTTACAAGGGCAAGCAACACCTGTTCTGTTCAAGGATGAGCACCCATTCCTCAACATTTTATTTCGAAGCCAGAGTAGTATCGATGATTGATGTTCGTCATAACGCTCGATCGCCGCTCTGATCAAATAACACATTGAAGAATCGGTCGCAAGAAAAGACAATTTTTGTAGCTGAAAATTCGCTTTAATTGTCTACGCAACCTCACAGATCTCGTTCAAATTCGACCTTACAACCAAGGCGAGAAAGGATTACACAGAAATTGAGAATATTTCCAATGTACTTTATGCCTTTTAACCCTTCGACCTGCTCCGTGACTTCTGCTCCTATTCTCTAACATATTCCATCAGATTGGAATGCGGTTTGCGACATTCACTAACTACCGTTTAGTAAATTCAAAACCAACGCCATCATGGATATCATTTCGAATAAACTCAATCGCGTCTAATCAAAATATCATCCGCCAATCAATATTTTTACGAGCCATTTCATACTCGCTGACCAATGAAAATTCCTCCACGCATTGTCCCGATATTTACTTCATAAAAATTGGAATCTACCGCAATTGACCACCTCCGTACAACATATCCGTCTTCGGCCGCTTCAACGTACCATATCCAACTTCGACCAGCGTCCCATTTCCGAGAACCCACGGTTCGCCTTCCGCGCCAGTGTGAACATAGCCTATCGATTTAAATAGTCCGGTTATAAACGACAACAGCGCGACATTTATTGTGTATTTTCCATTAGCCGCACGTTTGATAACATAATTTCAAAAGGACTACCGGAATCTAATGCATCTCGTAAATGCGAGGCGGACCGCCTAAAGCACCCGAACCCGAAGCCTTAATTATCGCCATTATTCAAAACGGAAGCTCTATACGATAAAGCAAAGGCAAAAACCGAGTTATTTTCATGTCGCTCATTTATTTCAGCTCTTCGCTTTCGGACCTGCGTCATTTAATCTGCGAAATAATCAGTCGTTGATTATCGGCGTTTTTTCATGGACGCCGCATCGCCCTCGTCGATCTCTCGTTCTTCGCTTTTTCAACAACCGCGGTAATTCATTTTCTAGCGTACACATCCAAACCCCGACTACCGCATCTTGCCACCGTCGGCACGCGGTGGCATTTTATTTACACATACTGGAAAATACACATAAAACAACGTAAATATCGAGTAGCGTTTCTCAATATTACGCCGAACAAACGTTTAACCAGTTTTTTTCCCGCCTTGACTTATTATAAATTACCACCTCGGATATATCACTTTTTTCCCTCCGATGGAGTCTTCATATATGTATATGTAGTTCCTTTGGTACGTTCATTGTTATGGAGGACTTCAACCGCAACTTTTTCTTTTCTCAATAGAAAAACCATTTTTCGCACACTTACTTCCGCTTTGTCAATCTGCTTTAATGTACTTCATGAAGCATAAATCAATCTTCAAATACAAAAAGTACCAAGTAATGTATTACCTATCGCTGTATTTCATTTTTGCATAAATCAATCGTTAAACGCGGAATGCTAATTTCACAACTGGACAGACAACCGTTTAATACGTCCATTGTTCGAAGTCAATTCTAAAGGTTTTTATGAATTCCTCGAAAATGTATGTCGAACATCTCGATACCTAAATATCAGCAGTCAGCGTTCGCTTTGAAATTGCTATTCGAATTTCCCAAGTTTCATTCCATCCTAAGAAGTGGAAGGCATGAAAAAAGCCAGATCGATGAAACGATAAAAAGTAAAGCTGTGCATTTCCACCTCGACTCTTTAGAATTTTCAAAACGGTCCAATTTCAGGAAACGAGTACCTCCAAGAACCAAGAGAAAAACATAATTTCAAAGCTTCGTTTGATTAAGGAGGGGAGGGCAGCATAATTCATGGTGGTTGACATATAGGGTTTGCCTAACTGTGCAGAGTTACGATGGTTGTCACCAGAGAAAAAGATTTATTGTCCTGTGCAAAGGGAGCGGATCGATACAGAGACTACTTTTGAAAGGTGTATGGTATTATATCAGTGACTGGATGAGAGTTTACTTCTGGTCGAGACAGCGTGAAGACAGAAAATTCAACTGATCGTTTACTGGACTACATCCTCGAACTTCATCCGCTCTTCTCCTACATTCGGCTCGTCTTATTCACCTCTTCATGTATCCTAATTTGCTCATCTGCTTCGCAAGTAAAAAAATGATGAAAATAACGAGCAACGAGCACGAAAACGAAAACAATTCCAAATTGCGCCGAAGGCGAATATCCGATTCTTCGCGTATTTTGGTCGATGATCAGTAAAATGGCCGTGTAGGAGCTCGTTTACGTACGGGAAATAATTAAAACGTTACTCGCACGTATTTATAGAGTATACATAGCCGATACACACCACAGATAGGTACTCGATTTTAATTCGGTCGTGTAATTTTCTACACAATGTGTGTATATTATAGTATACGGTATAGGTTAGTTGTACGTAGTAGGGAGCAGGGTGCACCGTGCACACGCGTTTGCACATCGATACGCAGAACATTTAAATTAAATTGAAAATGGAAGGAGGAAAGGAAGATAGTTGTAGGAGAGAGAAAAAGAAACAGACAAATCCGTACGCTACGTTGCTCTTCGCTACATAACATACTTAACGAGTTACAAATAAACATCGCTACCGTATTGCTTGTAATGTCCGGGACGAGCAAAGAATTAAACTAGTATTTTAATTAGATCCTAGATACTAGTAACACATCTTTAAGCTAGTATACGAGTATCGAACCGGGCTGCGGTCTTCGTACATATAGAGTATATTACAGAGCTATATGTAAAACGATATTCTTCGCGATGGTATACGAGCGTGTAGCCGTATACAGCCAATACCAGCCTTATGGCTAAATACGTCACGAGTAGTACGTCCAACTTCGCTCTTTCTCTTTCTACGTATCGTTTCGTCTAGTATTTTGTTTACGTTTACATACAAAAAGAGAATCTTGGGTTACGTGATAAGCATCAATTACTGAAACTACACCGTAATTAACGCCAACTAATGCGCCAAATGAATTCGTTCAGCTGTCCATTCCGATCATGTTTCCATATAAGCGCTAATACTCGTCATCGCGAATTTTTTCCTTTTTATTTTCCGCCAACCATCTCCAGAGACGTTGCATTGCATTTATTGCGACGCTGCCACCGTCAACGTCGCAATCTACTTCGTTGTTCGTCGCCTTTTCCAAAATAGTAAAACAAATCATGGTGCAAATTGTAGAAATTCTTTCAACTTTTATCAAGAATAATTTGCGATCGTGACTGTTGCACAACAATAACATAGTTTTACACAAATATAGCCATATATGCGTATACACGGCGGACGGGCGCCGTTCGCGGTACAATACGTTGCACGATATTGATACGCTATACATGCTACGCACATACATCCAGACTACGTATAGAAACACCATCGCACAAAGAGAAGAGTAGAGGAACATTGTAGTACGTAGTATTCGGAATTATGCCGGCATGTTATTTTACGCGTACAACAACGTGTGTAACACAAATATCGACAACGGTGCAAAGGTGAAATTCAGAATTAGTAGGTACGAGGTAACCAACCCGGTATCCAGCAAAAAACAAAGATATCGCGCGGTTCCGTGCGCGAAAAATCGCTCGCTCAGCGTCAAACGCTGCACGGAGAGATTACCATGTTGGGTTCCCGCGCTGCTCATTCAGCTCGGCGCGTTTTATTGGTCTATGATTAACTGGTTCGATCGCTTTATTGTAATCCGAAACGCGGGTTAATGGCTTAGTTTCTTCGCTTTGATATGTACCGCGCCAACACCCCATCATTCATCTACATTGTTAAACTACTCAATATACCGTAATCGGCCGCTTCGTGTAATACATATTGCATACCGAATCCATTTTCTCAGAATTTTACCATTTCTTTGCGACGATTTATACCTTTATTTATTCATCTATCTCGTATCAGTAGCGCATTCAGGATTTTTCC
>QBDW01003596.1:0-20453 GCA_003261595.1 Maconellicoccus hirsutus | reverse complement strand
TACACATTTTTTTTTTTTTTTTTAGGTAAACAAGCGTAGTAGCTGGTTACGTTACGCGAGATTTCGCTCATTCGACACGTACGCAAAGCATCGGTGTACGTGGAAGAAATCCGTGTTCGTAGTATCCGCCATTTTCCGTAGACATGGAGGATAACAACGCAGCGGCGAGGAAGCAGGCTACGAGGTAGGTGTTTTTGAAATTTTTAAAAATATGGAATTTTGATTTTTGTTTCGAAGGTTAGTTTAGGATAAAAAATGTAAATGTGTCGATAACGAAAATTGACTTTACCAATCAATAAAATAGTAACTAAATTGTAAATAGTTGTTCCATAAGAATGCCCAAGACCCCCCATCCCCCCTCACACACACACGCGCGCGCGGAACTAAAAAATCAAACCATTATTTGAGGAAAATATGACTCAAAAATAAAAGTAAAAAATATATAGTATAAATGGAAAAACAAAACGAACGTATCACATCTAATCTTCACGAAAAAAACGAAGTAAAGAAAAAAGGTAATTCTTATGAAAAGATGTGCGAGTATCATCGTTTCTTTTTCTCCCACCCTTCCGTCCAAAAGAGACAAGACTTTTTTTATATTAATTTATACTCGCTGTGTTTCGACAACGTTCATTTTATATTTAAAAAAATATTCGTAGAAATCATTCGAATACGACGTATATATAGATTTTTCGATTGGTTCGTCCTTGTCCGAAAGATACGCCGTGATGTCGGAGCTCACGTCGCGAGATACACCTTGCTATTTCACCGGCCGAGAAAAGCAATCGATTTTGATTGGGTTAGTGAGAGTTCCGGCTTTGGAAGTAATTCGCGAGCGTACAATTTATCGCGTAGTTCTCTGTGGACGGGGTTTTTTGCGTATTTCCGCCTCCCTTGGGGTTCTGGAGAATTTTACAGAGTTCGATTATGTAATTAGATTTTTTAATACGTCGAATAGTACAGTGGGAAGCAACGTTGAATGAGAAAAACGGTGAAAAATCAATTTATAATCAACTTATGGCGTCATTTTTGCTCCCTTTTTCGAGAAATTAGATCTTCCTTGGAGTATTGGAGACGAAGTGATTGGATTTTACGAAGTTTACTCATTTATTGGAAAAGGATTGAAAAAATTTATTATTTCGTTACTTTTTGTTTGAATTGATTGATTGATTGATATATAACAAAACATTTCGCAATACTTTAATTCAATAAGCTGGTCAAAAATTCGTCCATGTCTTTGGACGCTACCTTCGTTCCACAGCGGACGTAGCTCTTGAATACGAGTTAATTCAAATCCAATATGTTCGTTTTAGTTTTATTGGACGACTCGACGTTCTAAATGATACCGTCATTATAACTGACAAGGTCTGAAATGAAAATTCCGTCGAGTTTAAGAAAAGTTGGGCGCGGCTGTAAAAAGTGAAACTTTTCTTTAGTCCCTTCTTCGTGCAGAACGGCAGAGGTGTTTTCTTTGGGCGCGGCAACTGGGGTGGAAGGGATTAGTCGTAGCATATCGAAGGTTAACTTTTACGATTTTCCGTAACACGTACGGCGTATTAGTTTTTACACCTTTGTAACGTCTGCGAAGCAAGAGCAAAGGATGTGCGTTCATTAAGCTCTATTTTTCTCTCGTTTTCGGGTATTTCTTCCCCGGCTGGTGATTCAGCGATGTTACACGTTTCGTTCTACAACGTCATTATGGCGGATACGTTCTAAAGGAGATTAATTTTAGTGCTTTATTATCATCAGCCAAACCTCGGGTTTGACTTAGGTCGTCGTGAATAGGAGAATTGAGGAGTATTGGAGTAACTCAGAGGAGGATGATTTGGCGGTGTTGAGATGTCGACTGCAAACTGGAATGGCGTCTTTGAGAGGAAGTACCATTGGATCACCCTATGATCCTTCAGCTATCCCCGTAAAGTTGATACTCTACGAATTGGAAAACGAATGGTGACCTTTTAGGTGACTGAATTTGAATCGAAATTTGAAAATTTCGCAGCAAGTGGAAGAAATTTCAGAGTGTAACGATTGAAAGTGCGATACGTTCATCGTAATGAATTATTACCGAATTGTCGGCAATATCGAACAACCCGCATTACACACCATTTGCGTTGTATTCTGAGGTGATTTTGTTCGTTTTATTCATGGCAGCACCAATATTATTACACTTACTCTCATGTCAAATGGTGTTTTTTCAAATAAAAGTAGAAACGCTGCAATATTTCATCAATTTCGAAATCGATATTTTCTACAATTAAGCGTGAAGTGATCTTTTTCACGAAAGAGAATAGGTGGTAAAATTCTCAATCACCATCCAAATCAGTAATCAGGCGACCAAAATAACGTATCAACACATTTTCATCTAGGACAAAACCCATTTGATTCTGATTCATCATAAATTCCAGATTCGAATCAAGTTTATCGTATGAAGCGAGTACTCGCGATAAACCAAGACCATCTTCGTGACGAGAATTTCTCTAAATTCACGACGCAACAAAAGCGAAAAAAAAAAATCCAACCCACGTGAAAAAAAAAGCCCTTCAAACGAGCATCCTAAAGTACACCAGAACACGCGTAAATTCCAACTTCCACTTCACTTTACCGCCGAAAATCTAACACAATAGTTTATTATACGCAACATATACGTAATCTGAATTCATCTACTGGGAAAACTTTTCGCACGCTAACTTTTCCGACTGGGTTTCCTCTAAAAACTCATCTCGTTTAGGAATCGCCTCCAACCATATTTTCCGTACGAGGAAAAAAAAATCAATCACTTAACCACGACTACCGCGTTCGCATGAATATTTCCAGGCGTCGCGATAAAATCTCCTTCACATGTATAGTTTTTTTTCCAAATCTACAGCGCTCTTTCGTACCTGCATCGTCGCCGCCTCCGCACACATTAAATTAACCCCTTCGTCTCAACACCGCGTCGAAAATTTTCCGAAGCGAAAATTCGTCCGAAATATAAATCACGCCGTAACTTGAATCACTCAAACGTAACTAAACGCTTTAAATCATTTCGATTTTCTCGTACGACTCGGGAACTCGCGTCGTCGTCTTCCGAGCATACCCTAGCGTCACGTCGCGTCGTCGTAGCGGCTCAAAAATTCAATTTTTCTCCGCATTCTCGATGATAAATTGCCGAGTACCACGCGAACAATAGCTTAAAAAGTACACAACCGAAATGAACGTACCGTCTCCGCGGTATTTTTTCATTTCTTCTAACAAAACATTTCCACTATTTTTCTCCCTTTCATCGAGGATAACTTAATGCGTTTTGGTCGATGGACGGGGTAGGAGGTAACAAGGGCTTACCACAAGAAACTCTTGACCCCTGTGGTGAGCGTGGTTTTCACGGAGTTCGATATTTTTGCGATAATGCTGAAATGAGTGAAAACCACGAAGCTCCTTATTTTCGCCTTGATTGCGTAGGATGCTGTAGCTTCGTGATCTCATGCGATCAAATGGTGATGTTTTTTAAGAGCTTTCGATCTTGTTATCAGCCAGCGTGACACGTGAGCCACTGATTAGTTCAACTTAATTGTCTGGCAGTTCATCGACATTACGGTCTTCCGAAGACCTGCCTGCACAAAGTACGCTGAATTCTAACCCACCTAAGTACCCTCGCGACAACGTAAGTAGAAAGGAGCAGATACATGTCTACTGCGTTACTACGTAATTCACGACTCTGGTACGTCGAAGTAGGCGTTTTAGAAAATGGGTGTATTTACGCGGAAAAATATCGCTTTTGATATCAATTACGCCGGATGGACGAAAGATAAAAAGAGTTTCCGCTGTGTGGATGGCGAGACTCGACGATAGAAACGTTCCATATGTCGAATATACGACCGCGAAATTACCTATAAATAAACCACTATCAATGTATAACCAATTTTTCCATCAGTCCATTTGAAAACATAAAAAATCACAACTTACGATGCTCTCGGTAAATTACCTGTAAATACCCGTAAATTACTTGTAACTACCTGTAAATTACTACTAATTACCTAAAAATTGTAATTACCTGTGAACCACTTGTAATTACCCGTAAATTGATGGTAATTATTTGCAATTATCGATAAATTAATTGTAATTACCGGTAAATTATTTGTAACTGCCGGTAAATGACTTGTAATTACCGGTAAATTACATGTAATAACCTGTAAATTACGTTAACTTCCGGTAAATTACCTGTAAATACCCGTAAATTACTTGTAATTACCCGTAAATTGATGGTAATTATTTGCAATTATCGATAAATTAATTGTAATTACCGGTAAATTATTTGTAACTACCGGTAAATGACTTGTAATTACCGGTAAATTACATGTTATTACCTGTAAATTACGTTAATTTTCGGTAAATTACTTGTAATTACCCGTTAATTACCTCTGATTACTGGTAAATTACCTGTAATTACTTGTAATTACCCGTTAATTACCTCTGATTACTGGTAAATTACCTGTAATTACTTGTTTCTGCTATTTTTTGATAATTCAGGTACGTTTTTTAACCTCTGAAACTACAATAGAAATTTTGGGTCAGTTTAACGAATTATTCACATTTGAAAAAATATTTTTCGTTCCATCGCTTTGTGTAGTGTTACAATATTTCGAGATTACGCATAATAGAAAAAATTCATTCAACGTATGCGGACACAATCATCGTGAAGTTACATACAATAAATTTGGCTCATGCGAAACTTGACTCGCATCTTCCGCTTAGATCCCCTCTGGGTTATCTTCTTCTGCAGCATCCTCTTCCCGATTTATACTGTCGTGAATTCGAATTATTCGATTTGTAGTATTTCAACAGTACCGTATCTTGCTCGCGTCGCTCGTCGTATTACATGTGTAGCACTCGTGTATGTGGAAACTTCTCCGGCGGCATTTTCGACTCGTATATCGATTCGAAAGTAAAGCGGTGTGACGCAGGTGCTCGATACGGATGTTCGAGAAGGGTAATAAATAAAAATACGAGATTTAGGGATAATTTGCATGGCGCGCAGTTGCAACAGCAGCGACGACGTTCGATTAATACGTCATTTTCGTGTACGTCGAAGTGTATAGCGATCGCGAAACCTTTTCGCGTTGTTGTACGAGTTTGCTGCGCGAATTTAGAAGCGATTCGGATCCTCGATGCGGATATCTCCTTCGTCGTGCTGTTGTGAAGATGGCGGCGCGAAAAGGGTGCAAAAAATCCGTTTAACGTCTTATAAAAATGTATCGGCTGGGTGGAGCGGAGCAGAGGGCGGGAGGGGAGCGGGATTGTCGTAAATTTTGCGTCTGGTTAGATTTATCTCGGTGTAGGTATTATGTTCACGGGCGAAATGGAGGCTTTATGGGAACGTCGAGAAATATTAAGGTGTACTTTTTTGCGTAAAACGTGCTAGCAATATGGTATTCGAGGTGGATGAACGCGATTGGTATTGCGGGTTTCGGTTTCGGAGATTGGTACCGGATGAACGTACCATCGATACGATTCGTGCTCGATGTCGAAAGCGCAGACTGGGGTTTGAAAGGGTTTTTTCTCTCTTCGCGTCAGTAACAAAACAACGCGAAAATACGTTTTATCGGTTTTTGTAAACTACGTCGCGAAAATGAGATTCGTCTCGAGATGCCCGTCAACATCTCTCGCGCGTACCGAGTAATATCGACGAAAGCGTATGTAAATATTGGACGCGTTATTTCCCGGCGTTTGTTTGCACCGTTTGTCGTACGAGGTGTTTTTCGAGTGTCGAGACGAGGACGCGAGAGCAGAGCTAAATCCGAAGCGAGCGAATGAGTGGAAAATATCGTCGTTTTTTTGGTTTTGACTGTAAATTTGCCAGAAAAGTGAATTCCTCGTGATGTAAACGACATGTAATGTTTTTTTGGAATGATTTTACATCAGAGAGCGCCATTTTTTCAGAAAAAAATTCATAAAACGTGTTTTTTTGAAAGAACTTTGTGCTTATAAACTTCAAGTGGTAACAGATCATCAGAGCGTTAAAGTGGTCGACTTTTAGTTTTCCATAAAAAGCATCGACTCTCCAGTGAGGCAAGCATTTGAATGCGTCGTTGTCAAATTTCTCGTGATAGTAGCAAACCCCATTTTTGTTCAACTTTCTACGAAACGGAGTACGAAATCGAGGATCGGAGCGATCTCTTCTTGGCGGGTTGTCTCGTGATTTCGGCTTCGTGAAGTTCTCGTGGCAATCGTCAATTCGCTAATTTGGATCGATAGCTTTTGAGACACGTGAAGCATGGCTGCTTCACAAGTGGTACTGTTCTCAACGACTTGCAGCTTGACGAGGGTTTTTTTTTCCTCGGCTCATTGGCTTTCTGGCATACTTTCGCCATTACCAAAAAGCACGAGGGTGACCGTGAGTCTGTATTGGTACGCTTTAGCCTTGACGTAAATTTTGCAAATTCAGGAAAAACAGAAGTCTAATGGCTACGAATCCTCCGTCGTTTAATTTGCGAATGAAAACATCGTTCTGTTGTACTTCGGGGAATTACACGCCGCGATATTTTCGCAAAATATTCAATTTAATTAAAATAACACGCGATAGTTGGCTGTTTTTTCAACGCTTTACCTTCCCCCTTTTTTTCGACCGGGATGAATTATATCAACGTGAAGGTGAGGTTTTGAAAAACTGTGATGGTTCGGGGTAAGGGTATATGAAGGTTTCGCGTGTTAATAAATTAATAGTGACGTCATCTGCATACGTTAAACCTGCGGTGAAGTAATGGCTCCGTGGATGACGAGTCGATCGCATCTTTGAAATTATTCGCGTAGTGAGAGCATTTATCGAGTATCTCTGCGATACAATATTCGGGAATTTTTTTCGATAGTAAGTCATCGTGACTTGGTGAAGAACGATGAAGAGTAAAATTCCAAGTATGAGAACCGGCGAAGTATGGTCGTTAGTCATCAACAGGTTGGGCGATTTCGCAGCATCGAGTTAGAGTCGTTTAGTGAACACTCGAGAACCGCTTTCAACATCAACCAAATCTAAGATGCTGATTCCTCTTTATTTTTTTTAATTTCCATTTTAACATGCTCCCTTGGACTTCTTCTTCGAAAAAAAAGAACATGTGCCGTCAAATCTGCAGATTACTTCTGCTGCGGACTTGATGACCGGCTGACTACGATCATGAAATTATTAGACTTTTTTTTTCAAAAATATACTCGTATATCGTTTACTTACACATTAAAGGGTTACTCCTGCTACGGGGCTCGGGTCACTCTCCTGACCTCCTCATTCCTAAGGAATTTAGCTACACTCATGAACGTGAAGGATGAAAAAAATATTTAAATGAAAAAGCACAATGACTCATCACTTTAGTTTCTTTTTTTTTAATTTTTACACGAAAATGCATTAGAATTAGAACCCCTCCTCTTTGAAATTTCATTGAATCTGAAAGAATTTTCGAATGAGAAATGCCTCTACAAGTGAAAAATAAGCAGAGTTAGTAAGCAAGGGTTGCCTTGTTAGTCCCTCCCCCCTCCAAACAAATGCGTTGCACGAAACTTGGAAAATATTCGTTTTCAGGGACGCGACGAAAACTGGGTCGTCGTTGTCAATTTTCACGCTCTGATTGAATTTTAGAGGTCAACGGCGAAGTTATTCGGAATTATGTTCGGGGATGAAAATTTAATTTCTTTTTGCTCGCGTCGAATAAACGGAAATTAAATCGGGTTACGAGACCCGAGCACCGAGTAACGGTCTCGGAGAGTAGCAAGTGAGCGTATCTCTTCGGTAGAGCTGCCAATGTGTCTTTTTTAGCGTGTCCCCAGGAGGCCTAATCCACGGTGCATTATCAAATTAAAGGTCGGAAATGAACGATTAATCGACTTGAAATCTTTGCATCATGAATTGATGAAATTTTCTGGAATCGATTAATCGATTTTTTTCAAATCAAAAGCCCCAGTTTTGAGCTTAGGACCGAATTTTTTTCAGTTTGCATGCTCCCAAAAGGTGTTCGTCTCTTTTTTACAGCAAATTTTTCTTTTAAAGTAAAGTGATTTATCGGCTTATCAGTATGTGGTAGTTTGTGGCTCAAAAATTCAAAGAAGTCTGAATTTTCGCTGTGGTATTGCGTTCAGGAGGGATTTTTCGAACGATTAGATTTGAATACCAATTGGCGTCGAAAAATGGGCGTCAAATTGTGTATGATTATTTGCTAATTATACATGAAAAATTTAGCAGTTTAGACGTTGGCTTGGAATTTTTTTATTCTTTTTTCGAATGTTTGGGAATGAACTCCTCAGCGTCAATATTGAATACAGATTCAGGAAAAGTTTCTCTTACCTTACCAAACGATTTCACAAGCATTTTTACAAATTCGTCATTTGGTATACCAAATCTATTCAACTTTTCTACATTAGTATCTAATTCTACTTCTTCACACTCCTTCACTCTTTGGTGACAGAACTCACATGTGTCAGCAATCTGATAACAAAAAGCTCGCATGAAGTTGCATGACATGGAAAAAACACATATCAACAAAGAGAATTCAACTTGATCTGAAACTAAAACAACTCTACTGGCTTATTGGACCTCGTTCAAAATTAAGTCTACAAAACAAACTGCTGATTTATAAAATTATGCTCAAACCCATCTGGACCTATGGTTGTCCTATTTGGGGAACAACAAGTACTTCAAATATCGAAGTCTTAGAAAGATTCCAGTCCAAAGTACTTCGTAAAATAACAAACGCTCCCTGGTTCATTCGAAACGAAACATTGCGTAATGACTTTAATTTAAATACCGTTAAAAAAGAAATATCGAATTACAGCATAAATTACGAAAAAAGAATGGCAAAACACCCAAATAGCCTAATTCTAGAACTAATTAATCCTAATGACACATATAGACTTAATAGATATCATATAAGTGACCTAAAATCTAGATTTACTTAGTTTTAATTTGTAGAGGTTGAAAATCCTCAATTCCCGCGAAGCTAAATGTTACAATGTAACAGATTGCAATAAATATATCTACTACTACTTTTTTCGAAAACTTTGATGAATCATTTCGACGGTTTCTTGAATTTTTGAGGTGATATAATCCAACATTTTGGTTTTCTTAGAAACTCTTTTGGAATATTTGAGAATAATTTTTTTCCTTTTTACTTTCAAGTATTGAAATCAGTTCCTCTGTATGAGTATCTGGTGAGGACATTGTACACCTCTTCACTCAATCAATACTGCAAAGTAAAAACATGAAAATGTCAAGAAATCGTCCTCATAACGTAGAAAACTAATATCTGACTTCGACAATCGTAACCATTTCGATTGACGAAGTCACGTTGTGACATATTAATTTTTTTTTCGGAAATACTCACGTGAAATTGAAAGAAGCCCCGTGTAACACACACTTCAGCTTTATGAAGGCTGTACGATGAACTTACGTGTAATTTTCTGTCACGTTTTTAAATCCTTTCGAACGTGAATTGAAACGCGTGTATTAAACACATGCCCCGAAACACGTGACCCACGCTAATTAGTTTCCTATCAGAGAAATGGCGAATTTGGCGAAAAGAGTTGAGGAGATCTTGTAATTTTTTTTAGTCGACAATAAAATCATAAGTTCTACAAAAAATTGGTAATTCTTATCATTAGCTGAAAAATAAACAATCGAATGAAGCGGGATGGTTGCATAAATACATCACGAGAATTCATCTCGACGTTGAGGTCGATTAAAAAAAATGACACGAATCGACTCACGAAGCAATTGTGCTGTTAAACTTCTGGTATACTAATATGCCATATCGACTAGTTTTTTTGCTTTTGGTCTTGAAATTGCAATTTTTAGTCGATTGAGAAGAAACATCGCGACTATTTCGACAGATATGATCGACAAGTTGTTTTTTATACCCGCACATGTTTGTTGGGTTCTTGAAAAGTGGATTATTGGTGCAGTTGTGTTTCACGCAATTGCTAGAATGTTCGCCTTTTTGGCGAGTTTTTCGAGGAAAAAATGGATCTGTGTATTTTATAAATCCATTTTTTTTATGTAGTTGGCTGAATTTTTAAAATTAGATTAAGAAAATAATATTTTCTCATTGAGGAGATATGAAAAATTATTCATGATTTGATCTCCGATGAATTTCCAATCGCCTGATTCGCTTTTACGTTAATATTGATGGAAGTCATTTCACTAGCTCGAATATTCGCTTGGTATGCTTCGAGAGTTTTTGAACGTTTGTATCAAACACGTGTTGAAATTTTATCCAAATGTCAAACTTTTTCTGCGTTTTGAGCGATGATAACTTGTAAACGTTCGTTTCTAAAATATCTACTGAAGGTAACGTGTTCACTAAAGTTGGAATAGTTGGGTGATTCATCAAAACGAAAAAAAGGAATTGTTACGAAAAAAGCGAAATGTGCGCCTGAAAAAATAAATAAATAATGAAAAAACCTTTGATATTGTAAGGGAGGAGGAATTAGGATAAAGGAAAGCTCAGGAACAGGGAAAGGTAAAAATTTTTGAAAAGAGAATAGGAAAAAGATACACTCACAACCATAAAAATGGTGGAGTACCGCGGCGTCCAAATTCACATATCCCCAGAAAATTTAGGGCCAAAAATTTACTAAATTTTGAATATAAATTTAAAAATAACTAGAGACACATTGATTACGAATCATGATGTAATGTGCGATGACACCGTTCTTTTTTCTATCATCCTATATTACAGAAATAACCAATATTGACGTTAATTTTTCGCGATTTTGCGGTTTTACTACAAAACGGCGGTATTTACGAAAAAATTTATGATAACTAATACCAAATTCTTTTAATATATAAGACTAGTATCTGCTCCACTTCAGTCGGCCAATACGGTATCATCGGTAATGAACACTGTCGTGCACCATCAGACTGCCACCGCTACCGTAACAATGGCTCCCAATCATATGCTGGTACCAAACACCCAACATAATGTCAATATGCCACATGACAATCAAAATGTTTCTAAATGTGTAGCAACGATGCAATCGTTTCCAGTTAACATTCCAGGACGTAAATATGAAATACCGGTGCAGTAATATCCTAATATAAAAAAAAAAACGAAAAATTGAAGAGGCTAGCTTTTATCGACCTCCTATTGTGTAAAAGAGAGCAGTATTTGACAACATGCCTAATGAACATGCTATTTTGCCGGATAATTATTCGTCATTCGATTGTAATTTATCGTGGCAAACACCAACCATTTCTACTGGAGCCAACCCGGCTGCAAAATGGTGGACATGATACTGTATCTGCTTCCTCAGAGCGTCATGAATTGTACATCATATGTATATACTAAGTTACAATCAGTATTATTTTCGTTCTATTCATGTTGAATGTTAACATAATTGTAATTATTTATTCACGTTTTTCGTTTTGCCGAACGTGAAAATTATATTACTTTTTGTGTTTAGATTTTCGAAATTCTATGTAGAACATTGAAATTAATTTTTTTGATTTGATTCTGAACTCACATTTCTATAATTATCATTTTTCTTTTCCGTTTCTTATTTCAACTTCTCTTGTTCATTACGTACTTGAATGTCGACATCTCGGACCATACCTCGTTCGGCTGTATTATCGTCTCGAATTCCTACTCGATATTTCAGTAATATTTTTTTAGTTTGAAATGTAAAGGAACGATGTTTTCAATTTTGGTTTCACATTTGAGGCTTTTGAACTTTTTCAAGAGGGAATTTTGTCGTTGTCGTATAATCAAACCTGTCTTCAGACTACTGACAATCTTGTGATAATTGATCTTAGACAAAAATATATTAATAAAAAGAACTCGATGTAGAATACTTTACTTTATTGTATGAAAACCAACAATATTTAAGAATCGATTACACGAAACAATATATTTAAAAAAAATGATAGTCGGAAAAATTTTGATGTATAATAAAATAAACTAATTATCAATTTTGAAATAAAAGAAATAAAAAAAAATCATAAAATTTTAATTAAAACCAAAATGAACATGAATATTGAAAAAAAATATATCGAAGCGAGATTGTACTGGATTATTTATTGAAAATAGAAGACCTTTAAAAAAGCCTTTACGAACGTATAAAAAAGAGAGGACCTGTAAAAACTTCATTCCAGGCAAAACAAAACAACAGAAAAAAATTAATCTTAAATCTATTAATTTTTTTGGGGGAAGATTACATTTTTTGCGGAGTCGACCTTCGCCACTCACCTTACTTCAAATCGCCGGTTAATTTTCCAAATAAAAATAACTCATTACGATGTTAAATGATTTATTGATAAAAATAAAAATACATGACAACCTCCTACATACTAAATAATTGCCAAAATGGATCCTATTCCATGCTTTTCCCCCTCCCCTTCGATAACAATATCTTGAAATATTTTTCTTTCTCGACGATATCGCTGGCTATGTCCATACAGAAATGGCTACACGAACTTTTTTTTTCTTCGCTGCGATTTGTGTTAAATAAAAAAATCGCGTCGCGTCGCTTCGTTTCGCGTCGTTCGTCTAGCCAAGCCCTAATTGAAAAAATGTATACGAGTCGTCGGTCGTGTTACAAGTTGTTTAATTTGATGTAAGAAACAAAAAAAACGACTATTTGTCATTTTCATAATCGTCGTTCGGTGCCTTCGTGTTACGGTAATTTTCGGTAATTATAGTAAACGCGTCGAGATCACGTCGGTTGTGTCACTATTAATAATATGACCGCGGGGGGAACCCTCTCCGGGGTGAATCTAATTAACGAATGTGTTTCGTACGACGAAACGACGCGACGTTTTAGTCACTCGAACGAAGCTCCGGAGTTATGGTTTTGTTGTTAAAGGTACTGTAAAGGAAGCAGAGACGTGAGCAATTGGTACATTTCCATAATGCTAGGTACCTTTCAAGTGCTCGACGAGATGCGTTTAATTAATATATGCTCGGTGCCTTGTGTGTATTCAACCCTGACTCGAGTCGGAAATTAAATTCGTTCGATATGGAAATATATGTATATGTATTTCAGAGTTTGGAAATAGGTATTATATTGTTTTTCCGTTCTCGTTTCATTTCGGAGTATTACCTCTGGTGTACTAATATGCCATATCGACTAATTTTTTTGATTTTGGTCTAAGAATTGCAATTTTTAGCCGATTGAGAAGTACGTCGTGAATATTTCGACAGATTTGATCGACAAGTTGGTTTTTATACCTGCAGATGTTTGTTGGGTTTTTGAAAAGTGGATTATTGGTGCAGTTGTGTTTTACACAATTGCTAGAGTTCGCTGAGAATTAAGTGGTCGATGTTGTTCGCCTTATTGGTGAGTTTTTCGAGTAGAAAATGCATCTGTGTATTTCTTATTTAATGGGAGAAGCATGCGAAGTGTTGTATTTACAATAAATCCAATTTATCGATGTAGTCGACTGAATTTTTTAAATTAAATTAAGAAAATAATATCTTCTCATTGAGAAGATACGAAAAATTATTCATGATTTGACGAGTATTCATTTCAGACGAAATATTCACCTCTTAATTTCTTATTGTTCATCGTTTCTTTGGATTTTTTCTTTTTCTGTGGTCAAATTTAAAATAAGATTACGTAAAAAGAGAAAAATATAATTATGCAATTTTAACACCTGAATGTCGCACTTAGCAAAAGTTTTAAATTAAGGTAAAATTAAAAAAAAAAAACACTTCTTCGAGAAATAAGGAATATCACAGCTTCAAAAAAAGATGAAAAAATGTTGCCTTTGAGAAAAAAAATCAAAAAAATCACAGCTTGTTTAAAAATAACTAAAGAATCGACGCCATCAGAATGAAGTTGAGTTCTTTCATCTAAAAGACGTTCAGCAGTGCTAACACTCGTTCGCTGGACGCGCTTGATGAAGGAATGAGGAGAAGTCTTCTCTGACTATTTCGGATGAAGGAAAGCCGCGACGTTATGAAGGTTATCGGTTTTCATTACATTTTCAAAGGAATTTAAGGCGCGAATAGCTAACTTTTTAAATGTATCTGTACCATCTTCCTGATCAGACTCTTCATTACCAGAGTAATCGATGGCATCATCACCAGAAGGGAAGTACGAAGTAAAGGATTGCTTTAAATTGTTTAAAATGAAGGGTACAAATGGAAATGTGGTTGTAGTATCCGATTGAGTTTATCCGTTGCGACTGCACTCGCTATGCATGGGTCAGAAGTTACCAGGGTAAGATCTTACTCGTTGACTCGAAATTCGTATCCGCATATGGTATGATTAATAACCAAATCCAACCAAGTTACAGGTGGAGTCGTGCAGGACTCTGATGTCTCGCTATTAACAATGTAATATTTATGTTGGGTTAGTTTTTAATTTTATCGGGTTTATCAAGTGTGTTTTTTTTTCAGGGTATTCAAGAAAAGTTCACCCAATGGAAAGGTGAGTGGAAATGAAGATTTTTCATTTAGATTTTTCAATGTATCCAACACGAAGTGAAAGTGGTGAAAAAATGGCGAGTTCGTGAGAATAGTAAAAAAGGTAGTGAATTTGGGTCATTTCAAGAAAAAGATGTCTCCATCGTTTCTCAAAGTAAACGAAACTTCTTACGGAAGACAATTGAACCGGAAAATAATTGAATTTATTTCCTAATGAAATTATTTCAGTATTTTTGAAAAAATACAAACGTTGTAAAAATTGTGGTTTTCAAGTCTCCTGAATACTTTTAAATGTCGTACCATAAAAAACGTGAAATTTCCCTCGATGGCAATTTCAGCAAATGAAATTTTCCCATAATTTTGTAGTTACGATTTGTTAAAATTGAAAGGTCGAAGTGCAATTTGCTAGTCTGATCAGACTAATTTATCGAGGTCTACGTGATCTTTGAAGTATCTTCGAGCTTCAAAATCGCCATTAACTTTCTTGTTAAGGTATTACGCATCTAAAACGAAAAGAATTCTCATCCGAGCTTTCGTCTCTTTCTCTCTCTTTCGTTTGCTCAATGTTGGTAAAATCCTTGGTCGTATTTTTCGATTGCAAATCCACGGCGACGCAATAAGACAAGTACGCAATTCACGAAAATAACGACGTGTATTATTTATCGAAATATACGAATTCCATTTTGAATTATTCAACGAGCTGGAATGAAAGTAACGCGTTATGACGCGTATAAAATGATACCTCGAATAGCCCGAAAGTAAACGAGAATTTTCATATATACGCGTAAGTGTTTTTCCATTCGGTTGATGCTGAAGTTGTCAAAAAAACATCGGCCACGGTGTCGGGATGGTGTATTCGACCCATTCGGGATTGAGTAAATCTGTCGTGTTACCTGTGAGGCTGTGAAATTAGTATACCGCGTTAATCTCGTCGAGCGAAAGTCGGCGATGGTACTTACCACCTACGGCTTTGAAGATTTCCGTGCAAATACCTGAAAATGATTCGGATTTAGTTGCTAGCAATTAGATTAACGCTTTTGTGCGGAATTCTATAATTACGTACCCCCTCCGCCGTATTTGCCTTTCCAAAGTTTACCTGCGGTGAGTGAAACGAAGCGTTAGTGGGAATTTTACGTTTAAGGTTGGAGGATTTATGCGAGAGAAAATTGACGGTGGGTTTGAATTGATTTGCGTTTTAAGCGTTTTGAGGTGATACGAATTGAAAGGATTAGGCGTTGGAAGAGGACAGTAATTTTATTTTGTGGAGTGTTGTGCGCAAAATTAACTATCAACTTACACGAATCGCAGCTTATGAGGGAAGTGATTAAGTATTCGTATAATTCTGTAGAAAAAAAATGATATATTAACTTGAAATATTTCGTTGCATGGAAGCTATTATTTGATAAGCGTGATGAATCTTCCGTGGATAAGTATTTTGACGAAATTTATGAGCTAGACGAAAATACGAAGCTATTTATGGTAGTAATATATATTTCAAATGCTCGTTGATTTTTTTTTTTTTTTTACAAAAAGAAGTGGAAAACTGCTGATTTTTTGTTTTTCTGTTAAGTTATGGAATAAGTATCCAAAATTGTGTACCACCTACGTTTTTCTACTTGCCTATATATTTACAACCCCTTCCCAGATTAATCATTCGCTTATTCTGAAGCTTTTTTGGACATCTGGTGAAAAAAAAGGAGTCACCTCTTATCCAGTACGCATCTTTTTCACGAATTGTGTTGAGTTTCTGTAATCGACGTATTTCCGATAGAGTCCTGCGTCCGCATTGGAGTATGCTGATTTCATCTGCATTTGAGGTATATTTGATTAGTGACGAAAGGGTGATACGCAAGATGGCTGTGCAGAAAGTGAAGTGCGGTCGAGTAAGGAAAAAACAAATGTTATTTTTCGATATTCATTTGAAAAATTGAAAAAGAGAGATGTTGAATGTGACGGTGATGTTTTGGATGGTTTTTGTGTAACGAAAAAACGCGGCATGAAGGGGGAAGTGCGTCTTTCATATTTTCTGAGTGATTGTCACATCGTGGAAATTTTATAGCAATGAGAGATGTTATATCCGACGAGGGAATTGACCTTGATGTGCCATTTTGGTAACCCCTGGGTATTTTTTTTTCAGATTTTTTGAGCAATTTTACTCAAGCTGAGATAATGCATTTTCTAGGGGTAAAATTGGACGCGAAAATTAAAAGAGGATTTGTTCTGTTTTGATATCTTCAACTGCCTTCGTTTTTTCCATTCGTAATAAAATCCAGCGAGTTGCAAATTTTTCTACAATTTGAAAAAAATTCGATTTTTAAATTATTTTTAATCTATGGCGAAACATGAAGGTCAATTTATGAGTAACTTTTTTTTAAAATTTTTTTCTGATAAATAAAATGAAAATTTTGTTTTAATAACTTCAAAATACATACGCTCACTAAAAAAATAATTTTTTTCAAATTACTTTCAATTTATGACGAAAGAGGGAAGTCAAACTGTGAAAAACAGTTTTTGACTTACATTTTCATAAAAATTTGTCGATATTGTCAATTTTTAAATTGTTTTGAAAAAATATCAAAAAATCAAGATTTTAGTTCTGCGAAAATTTAACAATAATTTAAAAAATTTTCAAAATTTCAACCAAGTGAAATAATTTTTTTTTTGTGATTTTAACATTATAAATAATTTTTTTCAAATTGATAATACTGATTGTAAATTTTTCTGTATGTATTGAAGAAAATCAATTTTTTTTCAATCATTTTCGATTTATAACAGAAAATGTAAGTCATAGTTATAAACTTTTTTCATCATCACTTTGATAAGTTATTCAAAGGTTTGAAATTCAAGAAATCAAAACCTTGATTTGGCGTAGAATTAACAATAATTGAAGATTTTTTCGAAATTGCAACTTGTTTATAAAAGTCATATTTTTCGATTTTGAGGTTTCAAATGACTTTGAAGTAATGAAAGTGGCAACACTGATTCCGCAGTCCTACACGAATTACCCTTTGAGAGTAGATCAAAGCAAAAATGTTGGAATCAGTAAGTAAGACGTAAGTGGAATGATCCATATTCGAAATTTTCAAATTTCCGCCATCTTGGAAAATTCCAAGTCATGGGGATCTTCTCTTTGCACCGTTCATCATCAATCGTTGACACTCTACAATCGTTTAAAATGAAAAATATAAAAATCTATAACCTCATCATCCAACTTCATGCTCACTTAAAATGACCCAGGAGGTTTTTTCGCAACAAGATGAGATGCTGAGCAAGAGAACGTTTTCATTTCATGTGCACTGACGCGTATTGATGACGTCGTTCGCAAATGTGTATAATTAGTCTAACTTGAAGGCGCATGACGTCATTCGTGTTCTTACATTGACATGTTTTAAATTACCTTTTGACCAAAACAAACATCTTGCTGGAAAACGTACATTTTTAGCTCTTTTTTTCGTTGTTTTACCGAATAAGACGCCAGTCATGTTCTTCCATGTTGCACAGACTGTTCGGTTCATCGCAAAAGAAACGTAACGAGGATTTATTAAAAAAAAAAAAAAAAAACTGGAGGGGTTGACGCATGTCCATTTTTAAGGGAAAGCGTCAAATGTGGAATATAATTTGTGATTTTTTTCACCCTTTTTAAAACACGATACTTGACTGGAGAATGTATACTTAATTAGTCATTACCTCTGGATAGGGCATGCACCGTATCCAACAAAATCGCACCTCTGGTTCGAAGCGTTTTGCAGATTCCTTCGAAGAAATGCACAAAAGCCCATTTTTCGCATTCTAACCACAAACGAATGATTACAACTTTTCGAATGTACCGAAAATTGTATGATTTCGGTTTATAGATACTCACCGATGTTCACCCCCAGAACGGCGATTACTGAAATTCGTAAAAATGAAATTAATTCGTAGAACAATTACAGCTCGTTCGAGGACGTATACGAATCACGAAACAAAGTTATCTTACTCGTGAACACTGCGTAGAAATGAAACCGCAGAATTTCCTCCGCCATTTACGCTTATTACTCGTTCGATGGTCGAAGAACTGAGCAGCTTATTACATCGAGAAAATTAAATTTCCGTAATCTGCGGTCTTATCTTATCGCAAATGTTGAAAGTATCGCCGCAATATGTCGTTCATTCGGTAGCTCGAATATCCAGATGTCTTTTTCAATCGCTTCGAATGCTACGTAGATAGTAGATACGAGACGAAGAGGAAATGCTCTCGAATAGTGTATCTCGAAATAGGTATGAATTTGACATGAGCGCAGATCCTTTCAACGAGGAATCGGAATAGCCGCAGTAGACGCGGAGACACCGCGATATCGAGCTTTCGTGACCTGGGCGTTTTCCTTCTTTTTTTTCCCTTTGATCAATTCGTAGCCTAAAGCTGTTTCTGCGTTGGTGACAAAGTGTTCGAGGGGGGTTTAAAGAAAATTGAAATGTTGTCTAAAAACGGTGTATTGATAGCGAAGCATACAATGCGAAAATTTAAATACGTCGGTTTCGTTCCCTAGATTGGTCAGAGCTTCGGTAGGTGATGCGCAAATCACGATGGATAGGTTATCTCGGTTATGCGATCGGTTTCGTTTTTCGGACCAATTATATCTACCGGATCGCCTGCGCAAAAGAAAAGTGAACGTTTTGTAGTGCGGGAAAATCACTAAAAATGCGATGTGGTTTTACCGACCTCCCACTGCGTGATAAATGGCCGAAGCGATGGCTAAAAAGGAGTTGGGGTTTGATTAATCAGTTGTGACGAATGTTCGGAGTCATCTCTTAATATACTCACTTCCTCCTTGCTTCTCTCCGGCCCATAAATCGACTGTTGGAAAAGAAATTACGCGAATTTAGCGATTTTAATTTATATGCATATGAGGCAGAAGTTGAAAAAGAAATTGTCAGCGAGAATTGTTTAGTTTTTCAATGTGATTGGATTCTTAGTTGTGTGGGTTTAAGGAGAGAGAGAGGAATTTCTTCATTTTTAGTCATTTTTAAGGAGCTTGGAATACCGTTTTCGTCCTTGTTGACAGAGACTTAGACCGGTAATTTCAGTTGCTCAGAAGGGAAAGGAAGAAGGAGACTATTTCAGGTTTTTTTAGATTCCCCCACATCGAAATACATCATTAGATCATTTTTCACCAAATTCGTCGATTTTTGAATTTCTGGGAGCAAAATCCCAGCGGCGAATTTTTGACTCTTTCTGCGATCGTTTCCAAAAATGGAGAATATCTTAGATATCGACAGTTCACACTAAATTCAAAGAGTCCGAAAGAGTTGCGAAGTAACCTCCGTACTCTCTCGTCTTGCTGCCTCCAAAGGGAGCTTTGTATTGATGTTTGAAAATTAGGGACTCGGTTTTTGTGGGCGATTCTTCGTACATGAAGCTTGAATTTTTTTATGGCTTTGGAGTTTTTTAACCCTGTTTCAAGGTCATTGCTGCGGTGAAAAAATTCAGAAAAACTACATTTTATTGCACCAAATTTACTGATTCTCGCTGAGTTACGTCTCAATTCTCCAGACTCTCTCTCACCTCTCTCCCTAAATTATGTGCTTCGTTTAATTTCTGACAATTTTTTTTTCGACGATTTTGCTTTAGAATTCTTTGAAAGTCGTTTAAATTTTTTTCAACTGGGCTATATTCCAGACGATGGACTTTTATAGAATTGAAATTAACCGCGAGGGGGGAGGGGTATTTGAAATATATGATTTTTTACTATCGAATAAAAATACACTGGCCATTTTAGCAGAATTTCTCGTATTTCGGTGGTGATTTCACAAATGGCTTATGAAAGTAGTGAAAAGGAAGTGAATTTTTCCAAAAAGTAGTAAAAAGTAAAAAAAAAAAATCAGAATATTTTTGAAAAAATTACACTTGAGTTGTTCATTTTTGTTGAATCAGGGGTAATTTTTCACAGATTGGCAGCATTGGCGGAATGTGTGACGTCATATATTTCTTAATAAGTATGTAACGCGTTAATTTTCATGTTTTAATTTCATCGTTTTTGGATTTCAATTTTTTTTTTTGCCTCGTTGTGTTTTTCTAGTCGATGTGGGATTTGGTAT
>QBDW01003592.1:0-10264 GCA_003261595.1 Maconellicoccus hirsutus | reverse complement strand
TTGTTTCATTACAATACAAATTATTACATTAATTTTGATATTCCAGATTTTACTAATACGAAATGGAAAACATAGAAATCAAGTTAAACGAAGCGATATCCGAAGATTTCCGAGCATTTCCGAATATATTTATCACTTGAAAAAACTAGTGGACTTTAACGCCTAGTCAGTTTAACCAGGTTTTAACAACAAATCATTGGGAGTCTTTGAATGAAAACTTAAAATTCACATATTTTGTTGATAATAATCAAAAGTTTAGAATGAAGTATTTAAAATTTTTTAATTTGTAATTATTGAAGATATGCTGGATTAGTGTCAACGTTACTTCATATCTACTATGCTAATTTTGAAATTACTTTTATTTGATAGTTTGCTCGCATTCAAAAGTTAATAAACGTTGGTGGACTCCCTACTGCTACCAACTTCCGTTGCCGGTTATGAAGATGAATGAAGAAATAGATTTTCCTGAAATTTATGACTCTACGGTTAGTATAGTATTAAACAGATGTCTTCGATGTACAAAAATGACAAGATTTTGAATAAGTTCTTACATTTACAATATTTCAATATTTTTCAGACTTCCCTAGTCGAAGGATGTCGCTTGGCGGTAAAAATGAAGCACTCAGAAGACTGGCGTATGTGTTGCATTTGGAATTTTTTCTTGATAATTTGTTAATATTATTTAGTTTATCATGTGCATATTTATGTTTTAGCTCTTGCTGAAGTTGTTAGCACCAGGGAACATAATGGAAATAGGATGTATTATATACATTATATCGATTGTGAGTTAAATATATGAATCAGTGATTAGCTTTTCACAAATTCTATTTTAATTTTAATTTTATGTATGCTAAGTAATAAATTCTATGTTTCATTTATTCTTTTTCAGATAATAAACGACTTGATGAATGGGTCACTGAGGACAGATTGGATACAAGAAAAGTACAATATCCAAGAAAAGACGGTTCCTCTGCAAGTGCCGCCGGTGCTGGCCCTGGTTTAAGTACTCCCAAACGAGTGCAAGCTAGTACAAGTGTCGCCTCAAGCCATCCAAGTTCTCCGATCAGTCAAGAGGTACCCAATGAAGTTCCCATATTGAATCAAGCATTTCATCAGATAGAGCAACAAAAAAAAATAGTTCGTCGCAAAAAATTGAATTTCAATCCGGAATCGACAGAAGTAATTACTATTTAATCTGCTTAAAAATTAATTTTGAGACTATTCCAATTTCGATAATTTGCTATTAGGATCCCGCAGAATCTTCTTCGACCGCTAGTGGTCCTAGGCAAACTGGTTCTATGGCGGTTCATAATGACGATATAATAACAAGAATGAAAAATATAGAAATGATAGTATTAGGAAGACATCGTATTAGACCTTGGTATTTTTCTCCATATCCTCAGGTAGTAAATCTTTATTAATAGAAGTGTAAATAATTTTTATGATTTCTAATTCTTGAATTGCTTCAGTCATTTACCAAATTACCTTGCATTTATATTTGCGAATTCTGTCTAAAAACCAGACGTAGTGAAACTGCATTATTTAACCATAGGGTAAGATTTTTTAAATTACGGTTGGTCCATTGAATCAGTGCATTAAAACAATAATGAATTTCAGAGAAAATGTACTTTGAGACATCCACCAGGCAATGAGATCTATCGCAAAGATACAATATCGTTTTTTGAGATAGATGGTCGCAAGAACAAAATCTACGCTCAAAATTTATGTTTATTAGCCAAATTGTTTCTTGATCATAAAACCTTGTATTACGATACTGATCCTTTCATGTTCTATGTTATGACCGAATATGATGACGTTGGATTTCATATTGTGGGATATTTTTCTAAAGAAAAGGAATCTACTGAAGATTACAACGTGGCTTGTATTTTAACTATGCCGCCTTATCAAAGGAAAGGATATGGAAGACTTCTCATAGAATTCAGTTAGTAAAATATAAAATAAGTATTTATAATTTCTGTTTCATAATGCATTTTTTATTTAGGTTACGAGTTGACAAAATTTGAAGGAAAGACTGGATCTCCAGAGAAACCACTTTCTGATTTGGGACTTTTATCATATCGAAGTTATTGGTCACAAACCATATTAGACATTTTAGTTACAGTTAAACCAACAGAAGATAACGAAAAGCCACAAATAACCATCAAGTGAGTCAATTTCGTCAACTTTTTATAACCCTGATGAATCAAAATTCATTTTTACATTGAATTTTCAGCGAAATTTGTGAACTAACTAGTATCAAAAAAGAAGACGTTGTTTCAACGCTTCAGAATCTAAATTTAATTAATTATTATAAAGGACAATATATCATATCGATAAATCGAGAAACCGTCGCTAATCATATCGCAGCCATGGAGAAAAGAAAACTTAGAATAGATTCCAGTTGCTTGCATTGGACACCGAAGGATTGGTCTAAACGTACCAAGTGGTAGTAAATCTCGCTGATTTAATATGGCACTGAACTGAACATATTTGTGATTTTATCATGCATGAAGCCGTATTTTTCATTGAAATTAGTATGCCTTTGTGTGATGTACTAAGAACATACGCTTATTATGTTTATTTTACTGTAAGTAGATCTCTTTTATTTTACTTCTTTCATTTTATTTCTGCATTGATTCGTTATCTAGAAGAAAAAATTTGAAAAGTATTCAACCAATATCAAGATTATTTTATTCGACCAATAAAACCCACGTTACAATTTACAATTATGAGGCCATCTTGGAAATGGAATTGTATCTTTGATGCTTGGCGTACCTAATAAAACTTTCAAGTACCTTTCAAATCCCATTCCGTAACCGCCTGTAGGAACATTTCCAAATTTTCTTAAATCCAAATACCAATCTAATTTTTCTAGTAAACTATGAGAGATCAATTTTTCTTTCAAAACATTGTAATTATTTTCTCTTAAACTTCCACCGCACAGTTCTCCTACCTCAGGAAAAAGTAAATCAACAGCATCAGCCTGAAATGATCGTTACTCAATAAATGACTAATTAAGCTGAACTTCAATTATACAAGTGATATTTCTTACATATAAATTATCCTGGGATGCCCTAACGTAAAATGGTTTCTTATCTATGGGCCAATTTATAATAAAAACAGGAGCGTTACAGTGCTGGACCAAAAAAATCTCGTGTTCTTTTGATAAATGCTTATGAACATTAATGGGCTGTGCGAGCCGGTCACTATTGGCGCTTAATATTGAACAAGCTTCGTTAAAATCCATTACATGGTAAGGCTGGTTGGTAATTGTATTCAATATGTCATTATTTGGCATTTCAATTGCTTTCCTATAGTGAAATATTTCTTCTTCGCATAAATCTAGTATACTTTTGGTAACAGATTTGATGAGTTTTTCTATTATTTGTAATAATAGTTCAATATTACTCAGAAATGCCACTTCCGCTTCAACCATATGGAATTCAGATAAATGTAAACGTGATTTACTATTTTCCGCTCGAAACGTTGGTCCAAAATGATAAACATTGCATAATGCCCTATAGAAAATAAAATGTCGTTGAAAGATATAAATACATTGGTAAATGTAACGATTAAGTACGAAATACTTGAATAAACGAGATAAACATTGATAAGATATAAATAGGAGTTGAAGGTGCTAAAAACGTAACCGTTCAAGTCGTACTTTTGAAATACGTTTTTTTATTAAATTAATCACATTGTATTCGTTATTTTGTCTGATATCTAAATTTTATCATTTAAAGAATTATCGCTTTTAAATATGTAGCTGATATTTTTTATCGAATTCAATGTAGTGAGAATCGAATTATCGAATAAATTAGTGAAAAATTCGAATATAAATTTAAATCAAATTTCAAGATGATATTTTCAATATTGAAATATTTCAATTTACCTTGCAGCTGTTTCTAAATGCAATTGACTAGAAACTGTGAGGTAAACATTTTTGTCGAAAAAAGCCTCTTTGTCAGTTTTACCATCTTTTCTCATTGTTTCAATCAACGAGTTGTCTTCTGGAACAACTTGAAATATTTCACCGGCTCCTTCACAGTCATTTGAAGTTAAAGTAGGAGTTGTTACATTGAAATAATTTTCGCGTTGAAAAAAACTATGCAAGGAAAAAATTGCTGCGCTTCTGACCCTCAAAACTGAAGCAAAAGTACTCTTACGAATTCTAAAATGTAAATATTCACGTAATTCATCTTGATCATATTTCAATTTAGGAGAAAACGGAAACCCGTCAGTGAAATCACAATCGCCAAGAACTTGGATTGATTCGGGATGTAATTCGATTTGACCATTTTTTTGCATTCTCAGCATGCCCGTAGCTTCCACCGACGCACCGTTGCTGAGCTTCTCAGGCACCATAGTGTTTGGGATGACGATTTGTAATAATTTAAAAGTAGAACCGTCGTTGATATCGATAAATGTACGGTGCTTCATTTTTCGAGTCAATTTCACCCATCCCTAAGAAATTACGAAACATGCAGGCTTTCGAAAATATCAAATTGCGAATTCGCCGGTAATACTAGCAATATATACCTTAACAGATGTATTAATCTCGGTTTTTTGATTTTCCAAAATATCCGCAATTCTCGTAGAATAAAGTCGACTCCTACAAGCTTGCACGATGTTGGTTGTAATACGCGAGATAGCATGCATGATTGTCCGATCAAATTGGAATATTGTTCTAAAAATAACTGACAAAACGTTCTAGAAAATAAAGTTGCATTGCGAAAATGTATTAAAATTTTCATAAGCCGAAAAAGCCAAGACTCGTTTCTCAATTTTTTATGGAAACACAAGCATGTTGCCGTTGATAACATTCTTGTTATGATAAAAGAAAAACCGAATTACGCACAACGTACGCTTTTTCAACTTTTTGGAACCGTTGTTCTCAATTTTCCTGCATTTTCACAAATTTTCACGAATAAATTGCAATTGCTATACTTTAAATATGATGTTATCTGCTTTACTTATGAAAATTGCAGTAAAGTGCTTCGAAATCGAAAAAAAAAAGTAAATTCATCTCAATTCATCGTCATTCTTTCATTTTCACAATTTGAATATTTTGTAATCAGTGTAGACTCATGCAAAGTTGCTAAATAGAAAAATGAAATTTTGAAACGAATTTTTTGATGGATAAAAATAATGAAGGAATTTGAAATAAAACACTACAATTTGATACTGATAGAGTTATTTAGAAAAATGTCAGTTTTACTTGATAACTTGTTTTAAAATTAATCCTTAAAGTTGAATAAATTAATGCCATTCGCCATTTTTGTAAACCGTATAATACACGTATTCTCCTTTGCTTCTTCTTTGTATTACCCATACTGTGCATAATTTGTCTCTTTCTCCCCCTCCTGAAGAATAAAGATCAGCTGATACGAATTTCATTTTCTTTGTTATTTTCATGGATGCATTTGTGAGGTACTGAGGTTAAAATTTTGTAAGTTACGCGTTAAAATTAATTTTGCATCAGAAGAAACGTTCGTCTGACGGAAATTCAGTGATGGAAATTCAGTTATAGCAACGGTGTTTCATATTAAAAAATTCGCAGTGTTACGTGTTTAATAATTTGGCTTATTTGAGCATTGCGAAATTTTTTTCGTACGGTACCGTGTTTCTATCCCATAATTATAATTGCCGTTACAATACCGGTCGGTTTCGCCTATTTAACAACCATTTCAAACATGGTTAAATATTATTGTAAATGTTTAAACGTTTGCGCTGAGCTGAATAGCGAAGCTGTGTTGACAGACGAACCCTTGAGTTTATCCGAAGAGGAGAAAAAATACCAGTTTTTCTCCGAGGTAAAAATCTTCAATTTACTATTGATCTTGCGGCCTAATTATACATTAATCAAACTTGATCATTTCAGTTACCATTATTAGTAGTCCGTGAATTAAAAGTTAAAAATCAACAACCGATGCTTATACGTTCGGAGCGAATTGGCTCATGGGATGTGTATAAGTGCATAAATTGCTCAACTTTTTCTCATGCGATCGAAAACGATAATTCCAACCGAACGTTAATGAGCAAATCTTTATCAAAGGTAATATTTCGATCTTTGCTACATTTACATTAGTTGGTAATGTTTCTTCAGTATATCTGTACCTTTTTCTATACTGGTTTCAGCTGCCGGATAGCGAAGTTCAAAATATCAAAAGCTCAATCGATTATTCGCCAGTATTTAAAGTTGTCGTGTCAGATACATCGTTATCGTTCTTTGGTGACCATTTATCAAAAACTAGTCAGCTTCATGGTAATTTTACCAATTCATTTATTATGAGTATTGCCCTTAATTCGGAGCAATTGAATTGATATTTCGAATTAATTCAGTTTTCTATATTTTTATGTATGATGACATAAAGTAATTATTTACCATCAGTATTCAACGGGTTATTATTTGCATTCATAATATAGCGCAATTTTACTCTTTTCTTGATATAAGCTTTTGTGACCTTGAAAAATCGCATGCATTTATCGTACGTTTTGAAAAATCGTTTTAAATGTTTTTTTGATTTATTCAAAAAATTTTCAAAAAAAAATGGATGAATAAAATATTTAAGGCCATGAACAACTTTTCAAAGCTCGATGTACATGGGTATATCTATTTAATCGAATTCTTTGAATATTTTATTTTTGTAGAAAATTTTTCACACGACATCGTCGAGCTTCAAAAACAATTATCCAAATACGTCGAGGAGAAAAACAAAGTAACCGATGAAAACATACGTGCATATGTGGAGCAGCAGCAAACGGCGTTGAAAAAGTTGTTGAAACGAGCTAACGAAGACTTTCAAATATTAACCAAGTAAATTTTCTTGAATGCTGATGCGGTAATTTCGTTCGTTTGTGTCGGAATATGAATAACTCAACCGCATCAATTTTTTTATTTATTTAGTATCGTTGCACAAACGGATAAACCTGTATTGAAGAAAAATACATCCAATGAGAGTGATTTGTTCAAAAGTGGATTTACATCATCTCAAACACTAACTTCACCGGTTGATATATCCACGAATTCTGTGATAAATGATTTCGGATACATGATCATTAGTCCAACGGTTTGTGTTGTATTGAAGTTATTTTTTTTTAAATTGAATTTTTGTAATTTTTTAGTATAATTTACAGAAAGAAAATAATAGACAGAAAGCTGATGTAATGTCCACAATACCACCATCATTTGATTCTGAAGGGTTATTCCCATTGGATGGTATGGAAGAAGAAAATGTCATTGAAGAGGACGAACATTCGCCGGAGGAAGATCTTTCAGACACAGATGGTAAATTGTTATTCTATTTTTTTCTTGTTACCCTTGATTTGTTATATCAATTTAAATTACACTCTGAACGAAATAAATGAGGTTTCGTGAAATAATTTCAAGAGTTTTGTGGATTTAATATAATTTTGTTACAGCCCCTTCATCTTTTAACTATGTACTTAAATTATTTTATAAAATTTTAGATTCGGGAAGCAGAGACGAAGGTATACATATTCCACGTCGTAAAAATTTCGCTATCGCGAAATCGCTCCCCATACGAGTTCCTGGCGAGTACGATACTTCTTTCCGTGCCAATATCGATACGAAAAGGGATAATAAAAAACCGAATTATAAACAAAAAGTAATTGACATTTTAAAATTCTAATGAAACAAATCATCACAACTAATCCGATTTGATTATTATCGTATTCGCAGAGAACGGACAACCCACTTGATATAGCTGCCAGTATCAAAGCTCTTGCTAATAGTGTACACGGTGATACAATTTTTGGCGATTTACCTCCTCCCAGGATAGGTTCAAGGATTTAATGTTTACTTGAATTTGAAATTTATTTTTACAACAATTTTTGTGTATTTTAAATTACAGTTTTGCAGCTTATTTTTTTACATGTTTTATAAAATTGTATAAAGAGAATATACATTTTTTCGTCGTCTTTCAGTATATGTTTGATATCTCAAAAGACATAATTAAATTACGAAATGAAGGATAATCATTTTATTAAAGTTGAAAACATATTTACAAAAAAAAATTCTAGAGGGTAGGTACAGCAGAGTGAAACCCGGTACCTTTCGTTTGACCGTTTACAAGCATTTTCATCGACTCATCTATCGAGTTAAGATTTAATTTCCAAGCTTGCAAGACATCTCGTAATTGTTGCCACTGCGGAATGCCGAATGTCCTATGCATTGTGCTGGAAATATGAACTTTCTTAGCTGTCTGATCCATGCGCGCTCGAACCAATTTAGTTTTTAGGGCTGCAAAAAAAATTTCTCAAATGAAGGAAAACAATTATACATCAAAACATCATGATATACCTTCAATGATGAATGCCTCAACATCATTTTCAGATAAACTCAATTCCTTTTGAATAGTTTCAAAACTCAACTCGCTGGAGTTTTCGGCTAACTGCATGAAGGTTAAGAGTCTCATTTTTTTAACGTTTTGATCATGATCCAAACCTGAAATGAAATTACGTGATCAACATATTTAATTTGAAAACGAGACCTTAAAAACTTACCTAAATTGTTCACAAATTCCTTATGCCCTTTGTAAAATTTCGTATAAACGCTGAGTTTACTCGAAACGAAAATTGATAAAAGGTCGTGAATAAGCTCGCCTTTTAGAGCTTTAATAGGTTTCAATGACAACAAAGGATCCAATAAAAAAGTATTTGGATCAGCAAGAGCGGTGACAATACATCGTTGAGCATCTTCTTTAGCTTGGCTAGCGTTTTCCTCAGTATATGTGCTCAACAACTCAATCATTACTTTTGCCGCCATGTCACTAAAAAGAGAAAGCAACCTGGTGAAGGAAATACTACCTAATTGAGAACTGATGAGCAGTGCGGCATAGACATACCTGTGTTTACCGGCTACTAATGCGTCGTGTAATGAACGAAGAAGCTTTTGCATCTGCTCATTCGATAGTGGCGTAGTGGCGAACTGTTCTTTGAGAAGCTTAACATCTCTAAATATTGATCGAACCATATCAACACGTTTGGCAATCAAAATTAAATGATAATATATGTCGTAGCGAATCGTATTCGTTTTATCGAGTGATTGAAACAGAACCCATAATCTAGAAATGTAAATAAAATATGTAATCATCGAACCAATATCTCAAGAAAATGAAAGAATCATGAACTTACACTCTCAAACAAACGGGACCAATTTTAGGTAAAGCAGTTTTGTATAATTTCTCTACAAAAGTAGAAATCAACTTATTCGTGTTCTCAGAGGGTGGCATCTGAAAAGGAGATTTAAAATAAATTCAAATCAAATTCAGAATTACTGTGAATAAGTAAAACTACCATCTTACAACAACTAAAATGGAGACGATATCATTTAAAACAGTTTCGATTTCACTTTCGTTAGATTCTTTGAAGCACACATCGCAAGCATTGATGATCTTACGAATGTCATCTTCTAACCCTTTGGTCGATTTCTCTTCGGTAATATCGGCACCAAGTTTCTTAAAGTACGACTTTAATTCGCCAGCCTGTTTGAAAGAGGAAATTTAAAAAATTCTATTAAAAGTTTGAAAAATTAAAGAAAGAAATTTACCTGATCCTCTAAAGTAAGGTCTATAAAAATCATGATTGTTTTAGGAAACTAAACGTATTCGAATGAACATATAAAAATATAATTTTAACGCCTTTAAATATATATTTTTAATAACGAGAGATCTAAAAATTCGTACTAATTCGTACACTTTCATCTGTCGGTGTATGCGTGTTTGCATGAAAAATTTTTCAATTCTTGTGTTGACTTTGCAGTTTGCACTTTTACAACATCTCGCAGTTCTTCTGCATTCGATAGGTTCGCTGTGATCGTCTCCGGCCCAGACGCTGACACTACCATCACTTTCTTTTACGTTCTGTTCTACCAAAGGAATAAATTAATAATTTCTATTCTAATTTCTACTTCCAAAAAACACTTTTAATTATAAATTTGAAACCTTTTACTGGGTCAAGAGCACCCACTTCCTTTTCTTTATTGCAAGGTGATCCGCGTTTCTTCATCTCACATTCACCGGTGTTAAAAGTCAAGAACTATAGACACTGAATTACCAAGATGGTCCACAGCGGGCACAGCGGAAAGGGGATTACCTAAAATCTTTGTAAATAGTTAGTCACGTAGTCCCCTGTAGGAGCGCTGATACTTAGACCCCGAAGTTTTTTTTTTTGACTTATGCGATACAATTCACATGTAGTAATTTTTTTTGAATAAAATTTCTACAATTTGATTGGTTGAGTT
>QBDW01003590.1:0-24022 GCA_003261595.1 Maconellicoccus hirsutus | reverse complement strand
CTTGAAGCAATTCCACGGAAACCTCCCGTGTCCAGAAATTATTCCAAAGCATGATAAAAGGCCGTGGACGTATTTGCTCCAATGGTACGATATTTTCCGCGTCATCCATCAGTGCCATCTCACTCCCGAATCTAAATCTGCCGGTTGCTATTGAAATTAGAATAACTACCGGTTGCGCGTTAAAAACTAAATCGCTAAAGGGTGCCGAATAAAGCTCGTATAAATTATTAAAACCCTGATACCAAGAAAATATCCATCCTGCTACAAACGCCGCGTAAAGCAGGGTGAAAATGAACTCGAATGTGAGCAAAATGCGCCTATGAACTTTACGACTATTCAGATTGATAAAAGTTGATATTTCATTGCGCAGTAGTCTCTCGCACAATAAAAGAATTATATTCATAATAAAAACGTTATAATAATCTATATCGATAATTAGCTGGAAATACGACTTTGTTAACTGTTGAACGGCGAAAATGGCTATAGCGAGGAATATGCAAAAATAAATACATCTATTGAAATGTTTCCTCGTCCCAAAAGGATATGGGATTCTTGCCAAAGAGAACTCCAGCCTGGAGTAAATATAAAGCAATACCATTGTTCTGAGGAAATACGACGTTAATATCGAAATGGTGAATAAAGATGTTGCGTAGTAATTTGCCTCATCACGGCCAGCAGTATTGTCGATGACCAAGTGCACAAGGAAGAATATATGCGATGCCAACGAAGCTACTCCGTACACGAACATATACCGTAATAACATGTGGTCTCTAAGGTGACCTTCCAGTGTACCATCGGGATACATACGCCAGTAAAAAATTGCGCAGTTTACCACCCAAATAATCGGTATATAGATCCGGAAAACGAAACTGTTCCAGAAAAGGCTTTCCGCAGGATATTCAACTGGAAGTTGCGAAATGTGTATGGAGTACGTTTGGTTTGGGTGTGTCAGTGCATTCCGTTTCAATTCATCGATCTGTCGCATGTAATCCATCTTCGTTAATTATTTTATTCGAATTTGATGCGATGCTGTAGCTGAAATGAAGATGGAAATTGGTACAGAGACAAATGATAAGGTATTCGTCGAATGAATTACAAATCGAAACATTCGACAATTTGATATTTTTACTCGGGTTGTCGTATATTGAAAATAATGCCGATAAAATGAAATAATTTTTAATAAATTAAATTCAACTTAATCAGTTAATTTGAAACTTACCTTTTTTTTTCATTAAAATAAAATCACTCGTCAAGCCTGATATCCCGAAGAAATTGTAATTTTACCCAAACATAATTTAATACGCGTTTAATCGTCTTATCTATCTCATCTGATGCTACTTCTACACCAACGATCTGTGGTACATTAAGTCACAAACGAATCATTACCGAACATTTAACACAGATACAAATATGTAATTACGGAATATCTACGTCGATATGATACGTCTTCGTGATATCATTATTTCTAATAACAATTGAAAGGGAGAAATAAGACGTACTTGTTGCGTATCTGTATCAATACCTACTTGATTTTCTATTATTTTTATTACCTATCAATTACTTCTTGAAGATTAAATCATTTCAACGATTACGTACTCGATGGACGACAGGTTCAGGTTCAAACTAGAATTTTTCATTTACACGAGCATTTGTTCCGTTTAATAAAATACGCCCCTCGTTACGTTTTATCTCGTATCACGTGTTCGATCGAATTTCAATCTCGAATATTTCTCAGCTAAGGTATGTTTTTGAGATAATATTCATGTTCAGCGACGTCGATTTAGTAAAATAAGACATTTTTCGACAAAATCGGTCAGTTAAAACGGCGGTCGTCGATTTACTTAAGTCACTGCCTACTTTGAAATGCATATGCAACCTATACAGCACGTGTAAAATCGTAAATGATTACCGCCGTTCTGAGCGACGGATTTTTACGTAAAATGTCTCATTCCGCTAAAACGAGGTCGCTGATCACGAATATGACCTCGAAAATACACCTTTCCCCTGTAAATTCCGAAATCGAATTCGATCGGACGGACCGTACGTTCTAGAGTAAAACCGATGGCGGAAATCGATTCTACGGATCCGAAAACCTATATTTTGACTCCTCATTTGTCACCATCGGTCTTGTAGAGCCCAAGATGAAAGTAATAGAAGTAGCAAGTGTTTCATGAGTACGTAATAAGGCGAAAAAGCGTCATTTTCTACCTAATTACGTATTTACCAAACGCTTGCTACTTTTTTACGTTTATCTTGGGCTCCACAAGACCGATCGTGACTTATGAGGAGTCAAAATATAGGTTTTCGAACCCGTAGAATCGATTTCCGGTATCGGTCGTACTCTAGCGCATACGGACCGTCCAGTCGGATTCTGATTTTGAGATTTCCCGGGGAAAGGTGTGTTTTTAAGGCCGGATTCGAGATCAGCGACCTTAATTTAGTAAAGTGAGATATTTTTCGTAAAAATCTACCCGTTAGAAAGGCGGTAATTAATTATGTAAGTGACTGCCTACACACGATAGGTATGCAACTTACATGACATACGTAAAAACGAAATTAATTACTTACGTCTGTACTGACCGGTGGTTTTTTGCGAAAAATGTCTTATTTTACTAAATCAAGGTCGCTGAACACGAATATGAGCTCAAAAACATACCTTTGCAAAGAAATCTTCGAGATCGGAATTCGACCGGACGGACCGTACGTGCTAGGGTGAAACCGATAATGGCAATCGATTCAGCGGGGTCAATAACCTGTAATTTGACTCTTCACGCGCCTTCGTAGCCTTTCTGTAGCCCAAGATAAATTCATTTCGTTAGCGTTTATTAACAGCCGCCATCTTCGTTTGGTTTGTTCAAAATCGAAAATTTTGAAAAAAATTTCAAATTTTAGGGTCGAGGGTGGTATCAATTTCTTCAGCTCGTTCCCACCATTGCAAATCTGGTCGAATTTTTCCAAAATATTCACGCAATCAAGAGTAATTAACGCTAATTGTTGAAGTTACTGATAACAGCTTTGTAACAATAGAAATCAGTGTGACCCTCATATCAGTGAAAAGTCGTAATTTTTGGAATTTAATCTTACGGTACGTGGGGCTAATTAAGGTAAATGAAGGGTGGTTCGGGGGGTTTTCGGGGACGCCAAATCGAATGGCGTAGTTGGTTTTTCGTTTTGATGATTATTTTCCGAGATATCGCGAATTTGTTGACGTAAAACTTATTTACGATATCTCGGATGATAACGAACGTAACGAAAAACTAACTACGCCGTTTGATTTGGCGTCTCCGAAAACCCCCTAAACCACCCTTCATTCACCTTAATTAGCCCCACGTACCGTAAGATTAAATTCCAAAAATTACGACTTTTCACTGATATGAGGGTCACACTGATTTCTATTGTTACAAAGCTGTTATCAGTAACTTCAACAATTAGCGTTAATTACTCTTGATTGCGTGAATATTTTGGAAAAATTCGACCAGATTTGCAATCGTGGGGACGAGCTGAAGAAATTGATACCACCCTCGACCCTAAAATTTGAAATTTTTTTCAAAATTTTCGATTTTGAACAAACCAAACGAAGATGGCGGCTGTTAATAAACGCTAACGAAATGAATTTATCTTGGGCTACAGAAAGGCTACGAAGGTGCGTGAAGAGTCAAATTTTAGGTTATTGACCCCGCTGAATCGATTGCCGCAATTGGTTTCACTCTAGCACGCACGGTCCTTCTGGTCGAATTCCGATCTCTAAATTTTCTCAGCAATGAGGCATTTTTCTCGAAAATCCACCGTGTACAACAGCGGTAATTGATTAATTACTTTTTTTTCGTGTCGTATCCATCAGTAAATCTCAGCGTTGCATTACTTCCATCAGTATGATAATAGACAACCTTTGGCATATTGTAATTAATATTTGTTAATCGCGTCATTTGGACGAATTGGTAATTAATCCAGTGATCATGACGATTTCAATCAATAATTGAGATACAAATTGAAAATGTCCCTCCAGGAGTCATTCAAACTCAACACTAGAAGCTAAAAGTACTTACTTTGTTCATTTAGTTCGAATTCCGTATACGATATCGTGTTACTTCATGTAATTAAATAAAAACAATTGAATAATTCTTTCATATTTTTGCATTTGCGAATCACGACGTTGTTATTTTCAACATCAATTGCGCAAAATTTGAATGTAAGAAATAAAAATTCGTCATAATTACAAACACAAACGCCACCCCCGCTTCCTCCACTCTTCATTCAAAAAATACATGTATTTCTCTTCGATTAAATAATTTAAAAAAAGAAAAAAAAGGTATAAAAATTACAGGAACAATGGTATATGCCGTAGCATACTTTGGCACAATGATAAAACGATAAAATTACACTAGACCGGGCACGAGCTCAACAACACGTTATGCGTGGCCGGAAACTCGCTCCAGTCGAGTTTATACCCCCGCATAATCGCGTTCCTCATGCATCCTTTGAAATTCTCTTTATTCGCGTGCATCTTCTTAGCCGCTTGTTCTGGAATACGAATAAATACTTTAGAAATTGTCGGAAACGTATTCAAGAAGATGAAGGAATTACCAGGTATGCCTCCGATATATAATGGACTATTTGTATGCGCTTCTGTAATATGTCCGTTATCAGATAACCAATACATTTTGCTGGTGTTGTCAACGTGGAGTGATATCTCTTCTTCGATGAAGTTCACTTTTACTTGATGCCATTCGTTGTCGCAAAGATGGTACATTGATGCGAACTCCAATTCTAACTTGAATGGTCGTCTATCGCCCATGTCTCCGTTTAGAACCACCTACACGTGAATGGATTTAATGTGGTGATCGTTTTATTGGTACTTTATCAACTAACCCTTCCTCTATTTAGTTCCAATGATATAGAAGGATATCCATCTGGTTCCGAGTGCATCATTAAAACGCCGTTCATTTCGGTCGTTCGGAATTCAAATTCAAATTGCAACGATGTACCAATCGAGAAGTTGTTTGCTGCGTGATACGAAAATTCAAAGTAAAAATTCCAAAAAGAGTGATATCAACGTAATAAATACCAGCGACGGCGTACGAATCTCCGGAAAAATACACTCCTCTTTCGACATTTGGGAAGCATTGCCCGACGTGGTGATGTTTAGCTCTGTCTCCGACCAGATCTTCTTTTTTACCGTTAATAATCACCTCTTTGATGCATCCTTTAAGCGCTTCGATTTTATCGAACTACGAGGCGAATTAATTAATGCGATGAAAAAAACTCATTCAAATACGAACATTACCACGTGATCAAATACGCGAATATCCTTCGAGTATCCTCCGATGAATATGGCACTAAGTAGATTCAATTTCTTCGGTATGGCTGCCTTTTGGGAATGAGACTTGTCAACGTATAAATAAAGATTTTTCCCGTCTCTGACTAGCTTCAACTAAATAATACAATTAGATTCGAAGTGGAGGGGATAAACTAGGTGTTGCGGTAACTTACGTAATGCCAATTACCATCATCGTATGAAATTTCCATCTGCAGTTCGAGTCTTCTTTTACCTTTAATTAGCACGATGATTTTACCACCGAATAAGAACACCTTCAAGTAATGATCTTGTTTATCATCAGCTCCCTGTAAAAATTTGGTATTTTCAACAGGCCGAGAAAAAATTCAACATTCTCATTATACCGGAATAATTAACAAGACGCCGTCTAAATAAAACGTTCGAAAGGTCAACTCGACGGTTGAATTTTTCTGATGGAGGATCTGCCGGTCGTAATCCAACCTAACGTAACTTCCGGGTAGATCGCCAAATTGCACCGCAAACGGTTGCACCGCGTACGAATACGATTTCTGGCAACTATTCGCCCCGGCTGCTTGGGTATTTTGGGTCAACGCGGCTGGTTCGTTTTCTGCGGGATTAACTCGAGGACCCAAACGTCCAATTAATGCTCTTTCAAATTCGACCGGACGATCGAAGTAGATTAATCTACAGAAGACGAGTATATTAAGCGAGCTTCGTATCATTGAAATATCTCAGTTGACGAACCTGTCATCGAATATGACATCTTTGATGGTGCCAAAAAGAGGAATATCTCCGGTGCTTGATATATTAAACGTGACGTCCGATGGTACTCCTCCGAGGAACAACCCGCCAACTTTTCCGGCTGCTTTGATCGTCGACGGGGAATTTTCTTCCATGAATCCGATCGCTTGGATGATGTCGTCGATTCGTAATTCAAATCTTTTCCCAGTTTTTATTAAATTTACCGCGTGGAATTGACCATCACTGTAACTCATGTCCACCCTGGATATCAATTTGGTTTCTTTGTTGGCGACATTCACGATGAATTGTATTCGACCGTCTCGTAAATTGACCAAATAATAATGTACGTCGTTTGTCTGCCCAAAAATACATAAATTAAAATAATTAAAAACAAATATCTCGAGTTATTTCTCTATTTACCAGCGCTTTATCGCCATCTTCATCGTCGGTGAACGAATTCTGCAAAAAATGCGTAAAATTACCACAAATATCTTCCCAAAAACCCCCTCCACCTACACACCGGAAATCCTTCTGTAGTACTCAGCATCAAAAAAGCATCGAGTTGGTTGGTTGAAAAGACGAAATAAAAAGATGAAGATTTGCGCAACGGATACGACGCCAATTCCAAGTACCCATTGCCTTGGAATCCGACCATAGTTTGAGGCTGTAAAAATACAATTTTAAGGACCCCTTTTACGTCATCTCGATATAATTATTTACCTTATTCGAACAGGACTTCTGTACGCTCCAGAATTGCCCTCTTAACAAATTAAAAGCTTCTTGATTGACCTGCATATCGGACATACAACCGAGTAATGATCCGGCCAAAGCTAAAGAGGCTTCGAATCCAGGAGGAGACCCTCCGATGAAGTACTGCGGTACTGATAAATCCGGTATATCATTTGGGCTCGGAGACGGACTGGGGATGCTCTCTTTTATTTCGCTAGCAACTTTTAGAACAACTACGAACCAAATTATGAGATTAATGGAAGCTCAAGCTGTTCTCATGTCTAGTACCTTTTTCGATTTTCTTTTTCCGGTCGTAATGTCTGATTAATTCAACGTGAGTCCAATTTCCACTCGTATAACGATTCGTCGTCTTGATTTCCAGCTTTAAATCGTCTTTATAGCCGATTTGCGTCAATACCCTACCGTCTTTCATGACAATGGATATGTATTGCTCCTAAAACGACTCAATTAAATACCACTTCAGGAGATCACATTTCTTCCAAACTTACTGGTTTGGACGCGACGGCGTAAAACAAAATCGCATTTTCGTCGTACGTCTTGAAATTAAAGGACACAGTGAAAACGTATTTATTATACACCGACGACCCATGACCTTTCAAGATCGAGTATCCGTCTCCCATGAAAAAGAACGAATCATCATCGAGGATTTCTTCAGCCCTGTAAAAACTCCATGTACTTCATGCCAATTCCAACTCCAATACATTACGTACCCCTCAACGCAGGCAACGCAGGCGCCCGCAGTTTCCGATTTATAATTCCACAACCCGATTGGTTTATTATCAAAGGTGACTTGAGAGAGGCACCCGATCAGGCCGTTTTGTTTATTTAGCAAATAAGGAGACACAGGTTTACCGCTTCCTCCAACCCATATCAAGTCATTGCTGCTGATATCCAACCTGCTGTATCCCGATACAGAGGCGTTACTGACCGGGGATCCGTTCATGGCGGAGTTCGAGATCACAGGACGAACCGATAATTTGCCTAGATTCGCGATCCTGCCATAAATAAGATTTTAGATGCCAATTTTCGAAGCTTGCAACTTTGCTTATTTACCTTTGGATTTCTATTTTATACCAATGCTGATCTTTTTGCAAATCTCCGGCCGTCTGGATATGCAAAGGATGCGTAAGTTCGGTGGGGCCTCCGCCGACATCCCAGACAAATCGGATTTTACGATTGATCATCTCCACCGCCAGGAAATCGGTCTGGAAGACGATGGATTTATGTAATCAACATACGACATACGGCTCAACGAGCAAAAAGGTACTTACGCTGATTGAGCTTGATAAATAAAACAATAACGAATCCCGATGATGAGACGAGATCGCATATGTGATCGAGATGTAATTCGTGATGCTGGGTTTAAGGTATTTCGTTTGGTAACTTCGGACGCATAATTCTTGGTCGTTTTTACTCGATAAAGATACGTGGATCTGGCGAAAAATCGATACGTTGAAGGAATTACTTAAAATTTAAATACAGGGTGTCTCGAAAAAATAACGATATTTCTCAAGAATGAGAAAATTCCAAAAACATATTTTTTCTAGAGATTTAAATTATTTCAATATTTTTAATGAATTTTTCAAAACATTCTCTTCGACTGATTATTTTTTTATTGAAAATTTTCGAAACACCCGGTAGGTAACTTTTAAAACGACATCTTACGCCATTGGCCAAATGCCTAGCTTGTTCTATTTTACTCTTCAATGCCGCCAGCTGATTGGCCACTGAAGAATTCCACTTTTCGAAGTATTTATTTCTCTTGTTCGAAAGCGTTTTCAGATTATTTATCCGAGTCAACATCTCTTTCGAGGCTTCTTCTGTTTCTTTGACTGAAAATCGAGAAATCACGGTTTAATTTCTTCTATCAAAATCAATATAAATAAATTTCGGAATAATGCTGCCGAACGATCGTGATGCTGTGAAAAACCGCCATTTTATGATTTAAAGAGGAGCACGAGGGGTAAGGTGGGTTAAAAAAAATTCATGTGACGTTTTTCTTAATATCGATCGCTCAGAATGCCAAATTCCTACGGAAGAATTTCCCCAGGTTAATTGTACTTTTCAAAACGTCATCAGGTTTGATGTTAATCTCGCCGTAGCTCTGGATACGCGTCAATTTCGGTTTAATGTCGTCGTGGATTTTATCCTGAACGAAAAATATGCTATCGTAGACGTCATCGGGTATATCAATCGAGTTTCCGTATTTATCCAACAATTCGTTCATTCTTTTAACCGCTTCTGAAAGAATAAAAGATGAAATTTTCGCCAGTGTTGCCACGCATTGAATTATACCTTTGGTTTTATTAATATCGTGTAATTGATTGGCAACATTGGTGATATTTCTGACAATCTCTTTTAATTTCTCTTCGGCCAAAATGACGTATTTCTGTTGATATTCGAATTGCTTCAGTAGCAAGTTCACGTCCGAAGACTCGATCGCGGCTAGAGTCTTCAACTGCCTTGATTTCTCCTCCACCGAACCCGCTTTATCCAAAATCGAAGGAGTTGAACGAAGCTGTAATACGAATCGAAGATGAAACCCCCGCCCACGGGTAATTTACGGTAATCCATCGTGATAACCTTATCAACGGCTTGATTGGTCGCATTGAGCGCTTGTCGAGCTTCATTTAAAGCATCTACGATCCTTCTGTAAGCAGTGCTTGCCTTCAACGCGATATCAGCGTCTTGTTTGGTAGCAGCAAATAATCTACATAAGACGATGGAGATGTACCAATAAAAAAGAAGAAATAATTCCCCTACGAAATGCAAAATTACCCGACGTAATTTTTAGCTCGATTGAGCAACGTTTGAGCATGCTCGACAGCGGGGTTCACGTAGTTTTCTAAATATGTCGGGTTCATGTTGAACAATATCCCTTCTTTCTCTTCGGCCAATCGAATCAACTCCTTTAGTTTTTTCAAATCGGTGTTAATAAGCTGGAAAAAACATCATGTTACGTTCGACGTGATAAATCAGGCGACGAATCTTTTTCCAGCAGGTATTTACAAACTTGAATATTATTATTGGTTCGCGTGATGTAATATTGAGTGCTACTGGACCCTTCAGAGGTATCTTTTTGAGTATTAATAACTTCGGAAGTAATCTGATTTATTTTGATGGTCGTGTCTTGAATCCAGTTCAGCTTATCTTTGCTATCATGCGAATGGTGGTAAGCCTGATGAAGAAAATATGCGGGGAATATTAAACAAAGATACGAATTGCGCAAGGTGACGTTCAAAATGCGAAAATGTATTCGAAATTACTTCATGAATGAGTAAACTGGCGTTGGATATGATTGTATCGAGGTCTTCCACCCTTTCTATCATCTTGTCGACTTTTTTCCTCAGTAGTTTCAATCCAGGACCGTTACTTTCGTGGTTACGTACCAAGTCGTCGGTTGCTTTGCAAAAACTATTGAGAAAAAAAAATACGAATAATTTTTAAAGTGAAAGTTCATTTTTCCATATTGGTTTATTTCGATTCAGGAAATTGGCAACACTGCATTGGACTATTTTCACGAGAACGATTCGTAGAATTGAAGATTCATTCGCTCGCGAACGATTTTTCTACAATGATTAAATTATTCACGAACGAGGATCAAAAAACTTCGTTATTAGGTTATAAACAATTATTGTATCTTCGGATATGACCATTATCACAGGCCAGTGCTGCCAACTACTACGAGATATTTCCCTCGTGAACGTTTCACTACGCATAAACGCTCTTTACAATCTAAATAACTCAAATAAATCCGATTCTACCATCAAAAATTGTTTCAATCCGTGGAATAACTACCTCAAGACGCTTTCCGCTCTTTCCATCAAATTATGAGGTTTCGCGTCCCTGATGTGACCAATAAGGTAACGAGCTTCGTTCACGTACGCAGCCAAATTATAATCCACGTGTTCGATGCTAACGTATTTATTCAAATTATTTATGAAATCTGTAAAAAAAAAATATTGTAAGTTACAATGCAAATAAAATGATAACATACGGAATTTACTCGAAATTTCATCTCGAACATTATCAACGGAATTGGAAAACGAGACTACGTCGTTATCAATATTTTTGGAATTCGAACTCAAATTCTGATTATACTTCCAGATACGTCTAATCTATAAAATATCATCCAACATTAAAATAGAATTAATTAAGTAATATAATTTCGTGAAAATGTCAACCTTATTCATAGCAGCTTTAACATTTTTCTTGAGTTCGTCTTCTATCCTACGATTAAAATGAGCCAAACGCTGTACGAACTCTAGATACTCCTTGTACATGTTCTCCGCATCATCATAACTCCCATTAACGGCATCCAACAACTTCCACGGCAGGTTCAACTTACCTTTAACCACGGTTTCGCCTTCATTGATCAACTGACGAGTTAAATCGCTCACAGCATCGGTTAATATTTGGACGCATGTATCATTACAGGCTGAAAAAAAACCAAAGGATAGAATCCCATAACAGGAGATACTTCGGTAAGATGGATATCCTACGTTGGCATCCTTTATTGGTTAAAACTTCTTTGGGTTTTTCGCACACCGAGCAATCTCTACCGATTATTCCGGGTTTACAATTACATTGACCCGTTTCTTCGTGGCATTCGTCACTAACGCTTCCTTGAGGGTTGCATTTGCACGGTTCGCACGAACCGTTTGATAACTTAGGGTATCCGAACCAGCCGTAGTTGCATCTGAATCGTGATTTACATTAAATAACACTTTGATATTAATTTTTGGCGAATTTTAGGCCAATAATTTCAGTACGTTGGCGACGACTTATAAATTACGACGCTGCAATTTATACTACATCCGTGTATGTGGATTCATTGACTTGTACAATCGAAGGAAAAATTTACGCAGGCAAATTACACCACAAAAGAGCCACTAAACCAACATAAATACATCAACGTATGTTTACCGATCGCACGATTTCCCGGTATATCCGAATTTACAATAACACGTGGCATATTCAGCGGAATAATTCGCAGTAGGGAAATAACACGTGTACGCGTGATTATTCGCCTCCAAAGGACACGGGCATGGTTTACATACTCCATCTTGGGCTTTGAAATACCCTTCGGCGCAACCCTCGCAACGCGATCCTCCCGTGTTATTCGTGCAATTCTACAAATCAACGGCCAATTACGACGTGGTCGCCTCAACAAATAAAATCAAAGCCTACCAAACAAGCTCCAGTTTCGGGTTCGCAAACGGACGAAAAACCGTTACATTCGCATGGCATGGCTTCTCCGATGATTTGAATCACGATAGTCGACGTAACGGTGGTTTTATTGTCGTGATACCTGTAATACCCGATTTCGGGATTTTGACAAGATGACGAACGATACTGCACCGGGCATTCGCATAATTCGACGCCAAATGTTATAGATTGCAGGGGAGGCAGAGGGGAGAGATTTTCTACGGCTATATCCATCGATACATCGGTTAATCTGAGAAAAAAAATTAGCATCAAGATGATTCGTAAGTTATGACGTGTTTCTTGGGTCATTTCCATGTCAAATTAGGCTAAAGTGGAGTAATGAGCTGTCGATTTTTTTTTTTACTTTTAATAAATAAATGATAACATTTAAAACGAGCTGAATAAAATTTTTTCCGATTTTTTTGTCCCATTTTACCCCATCTAAAGCGATGCAAACTCTTCAAAAAAGGATTTCTCTGGGGTAAAATGGGACAAAAAATTTGAAAAATTTTTATATTATCGAAAATGGTAACACTGATTTCGCCACCATACACAAATTACCCTTCTGGAGTAGAATAAAATCAAAAAAAAATGTAATATGATATAAATGGAGTTATGCATTCTCAAAATTTTCAAATTTTCGCCATCTTGGAAAACTCCAAATCCGCCTTCGCGTTGATTCGACATGAAACAACCCTGTTGAGATTTCCTACTCACGTTGCTTTTGTAAAATCGACCGATTTAGTAGCTCGAATCAAGACGTGCTGTAGTTTTTGTAAAGTCACCATGAATATCTCACGTGTCACGTGTCCGGTAGGGTTATTTTTCAGCTTCCACAAGGATTCGTGGAGTCTGTAATAATATCATTTCAATACCTTTTTTTTTCTTCGGTTAGATACGAATTTACCTGACTTTATGATGCGAATCGGACGTAATAAGAGGAGGAAAATACTCCAAGATGAATTTATCGTTCCCTTGTATCTGAATCAAAGGATAGGAGGCGATGACGGAAGACGGCAGAAGCGTGATACCTCCTTCTGTCTCGGTTACAAATCGAATAAACCCTCCGTAAGAAAGGATCTGCGAATTAGCCAAAATATTTATCGTCTAGGATGAGTAAACACGTCAACATTGATAGTACTTTGTCTCCGAGGAAATTCTCCGGTAGTTGCCAATACAAGGGCGAATCGAAGAGGTAATTGACGCCTATTTCGATATCTCCGGTTTCTCCTGGGATAAGTCTCAGGTTATTAGTGACATTAAGCTTGATGTTGTTTTCGGAATTACCCAACGTAGTCTTAATTACGTCTGTTTGGTCGCCAGGTAGCGCCAGCTGTAAGAATTAGCATGAAATTGAGTACTCCTGCTGAATAGACCACAGATCGCTGATATATTTGAGCTCAGACGAGGGTATCTTACATTAATAAAACATATCTGCTGCGTATTGACGGGATAAATATCCGAGGAGCTTAGATTATTCGAGGTATTATTAGTATCGTAATGCACGGTGAGAATTCTATTCGGGCGTAACCTAACATGACTCCAGGTCAAGCCTGCCTCGGTGCACAAGGTACTTCGGCCGAAACAAAAACAAGCTGTGCAGCCATCGACGTTATCATCGTGTAATCCGAAGGTTCCCTCTTTACATTGGTCGCATTTTTTACCCATCACGTTAACCTAGAAAAAAATCCATTGTGAATGCACCCGCAAAAGGTCATCGAACTCGGGAATACCTTGCAATAGCATTGTCCTTTGGTATCGCATAGACAACCATCACCAGAACACGTCTCGGGATCGGTTCCTGAGCGGTTGCAAGAGCACGGGCGACATTTCGGGAACCCGTAATGACCGGCGGCGCAGGTATCGCATTTATCGCCGGTGAACCCGTTACGACACTCGCATTTGCCGGTGGTACTCTTGCAGTGGCTAGATTTGCTGCCGTGGATGTTGCAGGAACACGGCTACGAGAGAAATATGGCGTTAGATGTATCCGGAGGGGGATGGGGGTGAGGTAATGGTACGCACTTGGCATCCCAAATGCTGAGTGTAATTCCAAGCACTGGGGAGGCACTTTTCACAACTAGGACCTTCGGTTAAACTCGGGCAAATACAACGGCCGTTGTTTTTATTGCAAATATGACCAGGTTGGTTGCATGGTTCGCATTCTGAAGATGAGAAGTGTCATGAACTCATGATAGGTATAGGTCACGGCACCATGGAACCTACCGAAGCATCCGAATTTGGAAAATCCATAAAAACGATCTTGGCACTGGTTGCAATTCCGCCCCGTTACGCCGAATTTACAAGAGCACTGGCCACTGATTGGATGACAGAATTGTGAGATTGAACCGACACCGTCACATTCGCAGGGTTTACAACCGTCCTCGTTCATGCCCCAATATCCTTCCTGAATTTATACAAGAACATTCGAATATGTATATCTCCAATTTTTCAGTTACCCTGGGTACTTACTTCGCATTGGTCGCAAGCCCTCCCGACGACATTTTTCTTGCACGGGCATTGGCCCAGAATAGGCTCGCAAGTACTTTCGAGGCTTCCGGTAACATTGCACTTGCAATCTACAAACGACGCATTAATTTCCGATATCGAATTCCCATAAAAGTACGTACCTTTGCATCCAGTGCCGCTAGGAAATCCGTACGAATTAACGCCGCAGGAGTTACAGGTAACCCCGATGACTCCTTTTTTACACGGACACCGTCCGGTAACCGGATCACACATTAGGTTTTCCGAACCGATGATATCGCAGTTACAAGGTATACAGCCGGATTTCACGTTACCGAATCCGTCCAAGCATCTGTCGCACATCCTCCCGACGTAGTTCATCTTGCAACTACACTGGCCGGTGATTTTATCGCATGTTTCAGTTTCCTCGGATCCATTCGGATCGCAGTTACATTCTACGAAATTATATCGGATGGAAGTTCGACCACAGGATTGTTAAAAGTTGCTCTTTTTACCTGAACAATTTTTAGAGGCGGCGTTTCCGAAATACCCTTGTTTGCAGCTTTCGCAATGCCACCCTTCGGTGTTACCCTCGCAGCTGAGACACTGGCCAGTGGTGGAATTACAAGCGCGGCCGTCGCAATCGCAACGTTCGCATTTAGATCCGAGTTTAGTAGGCTCTCCGAAGTACCCATCGGCGCAACTACACAATGACCATATCAGATGAGAGCACTTCCGCGTATAAATTCAAAATCGGTATATCTTACATATCGCAATGATTGCCGGCATATCCTTCTTGGCATTTATCGCAAAAATACTCGTGCTGAGAGTTATTCACTAATTTACACGTAGGACTGAAGTTATTCGAGGCGTCGAGTAAAGGACACGCGCATAAATTACAATCTGTAATCGTTCCTATTTCGGCATTCCCATAAAATCCATCCGCACATCGGTCGCATTTCGCTCCGGTGGTGTTATGTTCGCAAATCTAACACGATACAAGATTAATAATGATCTGAAGTAGTCATCGAATGCGATAGTATACCCACTCACGTGACATTCTCCGGTAATTTCATCGCATGAAGGTGAATGCCCGTTGCAATCGCATAAAGAACAAATCGAGTGATCGTAGGCGTCGTCCGAAGGTAAGCGAACATAACCGTAATCGCAGCTTTCGCATACCAGGCCGGTGTATCCAGCAGGACAGGTGCATTGTTCTAAATCCAACGTGATCTCGTTTCCGGTTTTATCTTTAGTTCCGAATTCAACTTTCGCTTCTGATAAGCTGATAAAACAAAAGTGAATTTGTAGTGGTAAATATTTTTACGAAATTATTGTCATTGCGTTGGTGAAAGTATCGTCGCGAAATGCAGGAACTTATTTTTTTTTGGAAAATCAAAAATAAAAACATAATAATTACAAAATATATTCTTCGCTAATTTTGCAATAATTTTCAATTCAATAAATTGATAAAAATCGCCATCTCAGATAACAACAGCGTTTTTCTTCAAAAACCAGTTCAAACATGAAAAATATTTTGAGAAGTTCTGCGCATGCGCGGTGTTCATGAATAATTCACAACAAACACATGTGACTTTTTGCATAGTTGTCCACATCTTTTAATCTATTCTCTTCAAATAACACGCAGGAAAAAACTTGATGCAGTGATTGAAGTCAAAAATTTGCATTGGATTTTTTCCCTTAGTTATTTTTTATTGAAGGGTTATAGCTCCACTTGGGGATGAATTGGGGGGCTAAAAATTGGTATGAGATAGTTTCACAACATATTTAATAAAATTTCAACTAAATCGGATACCTTGATTTTTTCCCCAACCCTGCATAACCAGCGTTTATGTACAAATCAGCTAGCGATCCACGACAGGGGGAGGGGTTATGATTAAAAATGGTATAATTCGTATTTAACATATACAGCAATAACTAAATCAATATTTCTAATCTTATCAACACAGCCGGACATTCATTTTTCGTTTATAATAATAGAATAATTCCGAAAAAGGGGTTTTAGGAAAGGGTAGGGAGGGGGAAAGCAAGCGACCTTTTCCGGGTGCGCTGGATAATCACAAAAATAGGCTAATATTACGTTTTGAGCGCTTTCGTAATGCCTCTAATATCGTTTACATGCTTATTTCAAACATGCTCCGAAACCCCTCCTCTTCAAACCATCGTAGCTCCACCCCCCTTCAACTTGGAATCCTCGTTGACATCTCATTCGACGAGGAATTTGATATAGATTACATAATCACATAACTACAATCGCGTTACGATCAATATTTTTCAAGTTATTGCGCAAAAACTGAAATTGGGGGGCTGAACCCACAATAGGGGAGAGCGCAAATCTGACACACTAGAGGACTTTTCGGATTCGTAATCAGAACATCGAAATTGACGTATACACGAAAATTCAGCTGTCCTCTCCGATTTGCATCATAAACCCTTATTTTCGGTTACTTTTACAGGATGAATTCCACGATAAAACAACTGTTATCACAAAATGTGGTAATTTCCATTTTAACAGCTTAATATTTACTTCAAATCTTGCTTAGAACTCGTGAAAGTACTCGCAATTTCTTGTTATTACAACTTGCACAGGGCGCATGCGTAATGCGCATGCGCAGAAACATGACTTGAAATATTCTTCTATTTTGATCAAAATACTAGAAAAATTTGTACTCATCAAAAATAACGGCTTTTAGAGAATTTCCCTCTTTAAAATCAATCGTACTTACGCAATCACACAATAAACCAACCTGCAATCCAACTGATCAGTATGAAATTTGGCACGAACAAGTAAATACTTGACGTCAGATAACACAGAAAGAAGTTCCCGTCTGGTGACACCTTTTTGTTGTTTACGAGGCTGAAAGTAATACGAACTAAACGCCTGTAAATCTTCGGTAATCAAATACCATTCGTCTTCGTGAAACCTAATCTTCAGCTGCATTTGATATTCGTCGTAGCTATTAGAATAATCGTAGCCAAGTTTGAGGCCATTTTTACCCTTAAATCGTATTCCATGATTAAAATACATCTGTAGTCATTACGTCATTAGGGAGAAAAATCGTTTACCATTAAAATAACATCGGGATTGAACACAGGTTTTCCGCTGGTATCGCCTCGTTTCACAGCCCATGAAATTTTCATAATCAGATGCAACCCGTAACTACTCAATTTATTACCAATTAATCGATCCGGAGCTGACCAATAATAATTATTGGTATTTTCTTCTATGTCGATGTCCGATATAGATAGGATATTTTCATCGCTGTTCCATTCAGGAGCTGTGAGATTAGTGAGATTTAGGTTAACTACGGACCACGTTTCGAAATCGCGAACCTAAGGTAATCATTTGTTATTTTTCATCTTCGGTGATAAAAGAAGATGACGTGATGGAGCTTACAGTACTAAAGTAAAAATCTTTAGCTTCGCTGCAAACGGTTGAGATACCAGAACAATAGCACTCTTTACATCCCAAGGGATTAGAAGCGGATAAGCCGAAATACCCTGATTTACACCTATCACACGTGTCACCGGCCACATTTGCCTGAAATTATTAAATCGATATATTCAAAACTTGAAAATGAAATTATAAAATAAATGTTTAAAAATACTTTGCAAACGCAATTTTTCTCGCACGACTGCGACAACTCGGTTCCTTTGGAATCGCATTCGCATTTTTCGCAATTTGGGAAATTATAATAACCGGGCGCGCATTTATCGCATTTCGTGCCATCGAAACCTTCCAAACATTCGCAAGTCCCTGCTTTCTGAAATATATCGTATTAATTAACTCGTGTAAATTCATCTTTGCGATGAATTGGTAACGTACATCTGCGGTCATCGATAAAGAGGAATCTTCGGCTAAGCACAAACCAGTTGATCCGATTTGATGGCAATCACAAGGAAGACATGGTTGATGGTCATCTGGTCGAACTCCAGTAGGCCTATACCAACCGAGATCGCATCTTTCGCAATTTATCCCGGTTGTGTGTTTCTGCAAGACGACGTAATTAGATAGAATCACCGATGTGATTGATTTGCGTCGAAAACGACTTCTTGTTGGCGTTTCTTACAGTGCAATTAATGCAAACACCTCCTCCGCTATATTCACCTCTGGCGTTAAGGCTTAAATTATTCGCGTCTACTTCGGCATCGTATCTGCAAGCGGTTGCGTGACCGTGGCATTGGCATTGTTCGCAAACGAATGCTTTCGAGGTCGTAGCCTCTCTCCAGGGGAGTTGATTATAAAGAGGGCAACAATGGTCGCAATTAGGCCCACATGTGTTATGGTTACATTCGCAATGAGGCATCTAGAAATTAAGATAAATAAATAACAAAAACGAGTACTTGATAAAAAATTCGAAATACCGCATCGTGAGAACGTTTGCATCTGCTAGCATGCCCATGGCAAATACACTGCGCGCCGATGGATATTTTCTTGATAGAATAAAAAAGTCTCTTTCGAACGAACGAATCTGATATAGAGGATTGTTGATCTTTAGGTACGTTGAATTTTTGAAATCTAAAACGTAAATATCTAGCGATGGAAAACTCCCGAAGATGCTTCGTACTAAGTATCGTACAACTGGCAACACATCCCGGTCGGCCTTTGGCGATGAACGCGTGTATCTACGAAACATCACGTTAATATTTCCTCGACTCGAGGCTCCAATTTCGTACCTCTCCTCCTTCCAAAGGTTTCGTTTTCGAGTAATGCGTACTGCACAAAACTTCGTCGTCGGATTGCACAGCATACGATCCAGCTGCGCCGAGGGTTGCTGGTAAGCTGTACTTCTGCCAGCAATCGTCTTCGTTTCCGACGAAATACTGCCACGGTAGGAAATTAACGCCATCTATGGAACGTTCCAGGATCCAGTTCTCGGGTCGTGGAGAATTGGCGCATTTTATTATAATATACCAAACGTAGAACGTCTACGAGTAAACAGATATTAGCACATATCAACGACGATTAATTCACGTAGTACCTGTCGAAGATCCAATGTAACGGTAACGTATTCGTATTGCGAGCCTTGTTCTAGCGTAGGACTTTGCCACCAGTTAGTAGAATCGTTATCGATAGCGTAACTTATGAGGTGTTTCTTCAAAACATCAGCTCCACTGCTGCTACAAATACTACATTGCGATGATCCTCCGAATTTACAGAATTCCTCCGAACCTAAAGATGTACTGCCACAAGTAGCATTAGCTGAGATATCGGCGATAGCAGCTGCGTCGAAGATAGCCGGATATAAAGCCGAAGGTATCGATCCGTTTGTGTTATCTGGACCTGATGATTCGTTGATAGTATCCGCATCTTTAGTAGTATCGTTTTCGTCTGAAATTAGCGAATAATTTCATCACAGCTTGTAATCAAGTATTCGATTTAATTCTCCGAATTCATCGATATGTACAAAACTGATAAGAAATCGAAGAAAAATTTCGATAAATCCGAAGTACCTAATTCGTGATTCCACAAATTTCATCGAATGAAAAACTATCCAATAGTCCGCACGTTAAACACGTTTTAAAAAAAACGCCCGAAGGTAAACTAATTAAATAAAACATATATTTAAACTGTCAACAATGATTTTCATATCAGTTATGAAAATTGATAACGCGTATAAACAATTCAACAAGTTTACATACCCCTCACGTTAATTCCGCGATTACGAGAACCACCTCCATGACGATGTCTAATCCTCACCTGAATCGTTTCTTGCCAACAAATGATTATAATAAACGCAAAAAACAACTTCATTTTAATATTTATACATGGAAATATACACCGTCGATGTAATACCCTCCGGCCAGCATTCTCCAACACTACAAATATATTTTCAAAACATCAAACGAGCCGAACTCCGAAATCGTTTCGCTAGAATAAATACATACATCATTTACATACGCGCAATCTCAATTATATCACCGATCGGAGAAAAAAGCTAAAGGATAAACGGCCATTTTGCATCGCCAGTCGCTAGAGATCGTGAATATAACCGGTACCACGGCGCATGAGATATATGACAATACTTTTTTTTTCAACTAAGACAAGGCAGGGGTGGCTGACGCGAGATTCCAGCAGTTGTACACGAGATCAACGTGCATACCGGCTTGTGTTTCACTGCACACGAGTTCACATTCGTCATTCGTCTACGTACTGGGCAGCTGGTCGAATGGTCGATGTGTTCGAACATAATACGCTAATTGCACTTGAAAAAGCACAGATTTGCTAATGAGCGCGTAATTTAGATAACATTGTGATAATTTGGCGATAAAGGTGGATTATGTTTCCGTTGAATTCCTTCAATAGAAGGTACCCGTGAGGCGTGAGTCATATCTATTCTATATGATTATTTAAATACTCGCAGGTATAAGAACAGCATCCGATGAAAGACCCGTCGAGAACGTTTTCAATGTAACACCTGTATAAGCTTCAATTGTGCCAGTTCATATCAATGAATTAACATAATACCTTTCATGTGGTTAGATCCGACTTCATGTTCCCCTTATCGAAAAACTCGCGTGAATTATTTGTTTACATACCTGTAACATAAATGAAAAGAAAAATGTTTACCCATCTGTTGAAAACTTGAAATCGGGATGTATGTTGTTCGTTGTGTATCTAATTTACTATCTAATACCTGTTGACATAATGCGATTAGCCACTTAATCACTAAATTTAACATAATACAGTCGATTACAGTCACTTCAACAAAAAAAAATACCCAGCCTCGAAAAGAATGATTCGTAAATTTTCCGCTATAACTATTCAAGTTACTGAAATTAAGAAAAAATACTTCTACAAAAGTTATAGAGCATAAACAAATAAAACATTTTTGTAAAAGACTTTTTTTCATTTGTGATGGTGCAAAGGAACTGTGCCAGCTAAAAAAAGGCATCTTCACTGGGAAAAATTATATTCTTCAGTAACTTGTAAAATATTAAACCGGAGAGGGGGGATAGTTTTCTTTCATTATAATCCAGTGTTGCAAAAACGAAGACGAAAAAAAACGAAATTTTTTGCGAAAACAAAAATAAACGTGAACGAAAATCTTCATTTTTTTAATAACGGTTTTTTCTCAAAATACAAAAAAATTATGCTTTTTCCGTTCTTCAAATTTAATTTACATAAAAACAAAAAGCACGAAAATTATTTTTTTGGAATTCTACGTACTATGCTCAATACCCAACCATCTCAAAACATCAACTTGATTGAAAAATGATATTTTTTTGATATTCTACGAAATTCATCACGTTTTTGTAGCTAAAAAAACAAAAGTCAGAAAAGTAGAGAAGGAAAACGAAAATGAAAATTGGTTTTTCAGCAACGAAAACGTGATAAATTCTGTCATCGTAAAACATCAATAATTTGTGAATTTTCAATCAGAAGTATACTTCACTTCCATTAGTCGGCAATTCAGCATTTTGTTGGCTAGAGCGTTTGAACTTAGTACTAAACGATCGAACTTTGTATTTCTTTCATCATTTATAACTTTATTTGAAAAACATCGTCGGCGACGGAAATCGAATCTGGGTCTCTCGTCTCAAGGTCGTGTACAAAACCACTCGGCTACTCTACATAAAATAATACCCTTTATCCTGTCTGATGACAAAACTTTCAAAATACCAAAAATTCAAAAATTTTGAAATTTCATCCAAAACATAAATTTTGATTAACTTTATAAAATACGGTAAACGCAGTCGAGTTATAGGTCAACTTGTAAGAAATCATTTTCTCCATCCATTAGTACCTAATTCGACCCTCTAACTATGATACAATTGAGGCTCGAAGCTACGATAAATACAATTCGACCTATCATAATAAGTTACTGTACTGTACGTCTTAGAGAAATGAGTTTGCTTATCTCAATGAATTTTTTTTATAAACCAAAGTAATGAATATGATACGAATAAATAGGCAATCTTAATCAGATCTTATCAGCGAGAATCCATTTACTCGTTGATTAAAAAATATATGTAAGAAACCTTAGGCTGTGCTATTTAGAAGGAATTTTCGCGTCTCAATCCAGTAACGTCTTCGTTCCGCTGTATTTGTGTGATCACGTTGACAATGTGCCTGTTACATAAGATGTACCAGTTGTTGATTGCCTTGAACATCATTTTCCAATATGCAACGTCATTACCATCAGATGATCAGTCTACTGCGACGATACCTGCACCGAAACTTGGAAACAGATGTGCCAAACTACCAGCAATGAATGTTACAAGTTTCCAAACGCTAGTCGAGTATAAATGCTACGTGGATAAGACTCAGTACCTCAGTAAATTCATTCTGAGGGAACAGGATGATGGTTCATCGAATACATTCTTCCTAGCGCGTCCTAGGAGGTTCGGAAAATCAATTCTGGTCGACACGATGTTCGAGTTCTTCAAAGGTAACCAAAAACTATTTAATAATACGTTTATCGGTAAAAACCATCCTGATCCCTGGACCGAGTATCCGGTAATTCGACTTGATTTCTCCAGAGGACTTTCAGTTGACTCTGTGGAAGATTTCAAAGCTGACCTCATGTCCAAATTGCAGGAGATAGCACATTCATATCAAATCAATCTTAAGGCACCATGCCCTGCGAGTGGCCTTGAGGAACTGATATGGAAGCTGAAGGGTGCTAAGAAATTACCTGTCGTTGTCCTGATCGACGAGTACGACTCGCCTTACTGCCGTGCCTATGTGAATGATAAGACTGTAACCAAGTCAATCTTATGTACATTGCAATCCTTTTTTGCTACCCTCAAAGGTGATGACGACATTCATTTATCTTTTATAACGGGAGTGAATCGAATCGAGATGACAGATTCCTTCTCTGGCTACAATGCCGAGACAGACCTAACAATGGATTTGAACTACCCCGCAATTGTCGGCTTCACTGAAGAAGAATTACGGGACTATTTTGGTGATTTTATTAAAAATGTTGCAACCATCAGGAAGAAAGAAGCTACAGACATTCTTAAAGTAATGGAAGAGTGTCACGGTGGTTTCCAGTTTTCCTCTGCACATGTACGAGTATATTGTCCGTGTTCGGTTATCAATTTCCTGAATTCAGAAGGTACCAAAGCGACGGATTGGAGTGAAACAAGTGGATCTGAAAGTTTTCTGAACGAGAACTTGAAAGAGTTTAATGAAATAGCTGTTCGGTATCCCTTAGGAATTCAAATCAAGAATTGTTCTGCAATTAAAGTATATGCTACAGAGCTTATTCTTAGAGGAAAATACTATACCACGAAAGATGAGAGATCACTTACGGCACTCTTGTTTCAGAATGGCTATTTAAGCATTGAAAGTTGTGAAGATGAACATTGCTGCCTACGCTTCTCAAATAAAGAGCTTTTACAAGATTATAAAGAACGTATTTCATATCTTTTACATTCTCCCTGAAAATGGCTCCATTTATTCATTTGTCGTATACTTTATGTGTATAGTGATAAAAGAAATAATATATTTATGCGTGATACTTTCTGGAAATAATGATAAGATCTATGTAGGTATTCATAAGTTCTATGACTGTTTGTACTAAAATAAAT
>QBDW01003581.1:0-17152 GCA_003261595.1 Maconellicoccus hirsutus | reverse complement strand
CAGTCGTCTGCATTCAAATATCGCTGTTTACGTAAAACACTATTTTTGTAAAGCATCGCGTCGGCAAATTCGATACCGTTGCCGTTGCCGTTGCCGATGCCGATGCCGATGCCGATGCCGATGCCGATACCACACCACGCTCTTTGCCTCTCTCTTCTCCTCTTCCGACCCGATAAAAGGGAAGAATGCGAAAAATACATATGTACATGAACGTAAGATTTAGTATTTACACTGGTGAAAGAAAAAAAGCTCGAAAAGATTTATCGTCTTTCGTCTTTATCGTACTACTTCAACTGAAACGCTGCCGCACCGCACCGCACCTCATCACCGCCGCTGTTACTTGTAGTACCTTCATTACATCGTACTACTTACGTAGTTGGGAGTTACGTACTCGTACTTACGTTTGGACGTATCACTTCGCCCTATACAGAAGTGAGTAGACCAAACGTCGAACGAAATTTTTCGCTTCGTAATCGTAATCAACAATGGATACGAACGTAAACCCAGAAACAGAATGCTGTACTTGATAATACGTAGTTTCAAGTAGCGACGAGCGAGGCACGCGGATGGCGAATCGGCGACGACGACTGCGACGACGACTGCTACTGTTACTGTTACTGTTACTGTTACGCTCTACGCTGACGGATGCTAATGCACAATGCAAAATCAGAATCCGTACCGCGGTGGCCGCGGCATTGCCTTCTCGCAATCCTACCGCAACCCGCTTCATCTTGACTTTTCTTTTTTCTACAATTTAACTTCGTGTCATAAATTGCCCTCGGAGAAATGTTAAAATTTTCGGATCGATTATAAATAAAGCTATGCTTATATTGAAATTTAGCGTTTTACCCCTCCCATCCCCACCTCCCGTCAACAGGAATTTTAATTCACCGTGATTCCGCGCGAAAATATTACGTAATTCGCCATTATTAGAACGAGTACAAGATTTTTGAAAAATGGTACGATTTCATACTGAACAAATAAAGGCGTATTCGTACGAAGACCTGCACGCGCACGATAAAATCATCCAAAATTAACTCGACGGTCAGAAAAAAAACCGCCAATTTCGAAATAAATTTAAAAAAAAAGGTAATCGAATGATTTTCAAAACTTACTGTAAGACGTAATAATTCGCTATTCGCTATTTAAAAGGATCCTTTTTTAAAGCATCCCCCTCAATCACTTACATATAATTTTTAGCCACGTACCTAACTTATGAGGTACAACGCAGTAGGTAAAGTATACATAAATTACCTATGAATATACTCGTAATTTATAAAATGTAGTGTATAGGTATACGAATATATAGAGATTTCATGTTGACAACGCGCGAATTACGTAGTACGTACTTACGTAGCTACGTACGTTACGTACGAGTATATGTACTCGTATTATTGAAACAATAATAAAATCCGTCGTCGCCGTCGACGAAAAAAAATTTTACGACCACGACCACGACTTATTCTTTTCTTACTCTTAATTTGTTGTCGTTGTCATCATCGTCGTCGTCGTCGTCGTCGTCCAAATAATTGGAAAAATTTCGTTTTTACGACTAAAATAAGTACTTAACGCGATCGAGAATAAAACTACTGGCAGTAAAAAGGCCTTCAGTCTGTACACAATGGAGATAATGTTTCATTTACGGCGAAACCGCTGTCCAAAATCTTTTCGAAATAAATTTCATCCAACTCATTCTACGTACTTGTACGTCGCGCCTTCGTCGTCTTCTAAACAGCAGATTAGATACATATCTACATAGTGCGTAGCTCTAGCTACTAGCTAGTACGAGTAGCTACGCACATATACGTAACTTGGCGCATTCAGACACCATTGTCACCGCACACTACGACGTCGACATCGTACACCGCAACGGCAATCGTCCGCTATTTGGCGTGAAAATTGAAAAGTAATTAATCAATTCGAATGGACCTGGTGCGTAAACGTATATGCGACATACGCGTACGATGTGGCTGGAGCTACGTGTACGTGAACGATATGTTGTCGCGTCGTACATTTACAGACTCGCTTTTTCACACCGCAACTTACGCAACGATGACTTTGCCAACGAAAGGGGCAAACAGCGAAGAGGAGTCGAAGAAAGAGAAAACAGACTACTATTAATTACATCGCGAGGCGACGTAACGCGCGATACGAGCGAGGTACGAATACATTATGGCAAAGCTTCAAGTGTCATTATACAAGGCACGCGGCGCGGGACGGCGTGGCGCAGCGCGACGTTCAGCGTCGTAAAACGATTCCATCAATCGTCGTCGTCGTCGTCGTCGTCGTCGTCGTCGTCGTCGTCGTCGTTAGTCGGATTTCTGCGACGTTTTTTTGGAAACAATCGTGCTGCAACGGTTTAGCTAAAAAAAGAAAAAAAAAAGAAAAGAAAACACGACTTCGTGGAATTGTCGTGGGGTGGTAGAATTTTCAATTTTCTTTGTTTGGTATTTAAAAACAGAATCGCAGAAAACATCTTCTCGACAAATTGTTTAGCTTTTTACACGTCACTTTTAAACAATACGTAAAATTAATTGGCTTTAAACTCGATCAAAAGAGAAGCAAATTGATGGAACGAAAGTGTCGCGGCCATACGCGCCGAAACGAACGTACGTCTATTTATTTTCGTAACTCGGCGTTGTCGCAGAAAAAGAAAGAAAAACGAGGCGGAAAAGCACAACTCGTAAGACGTGTGGACGTAGCGGGGGCGACATATTGGTCGAAATTTAAAATCGAAACGCGTAATTTTATGCGACGGATGCCGAACAGACAAGACGAAAGATGTAGATCGCCTTGGATATCCGTCAAAAAAAAAGGAACAAGTCCCGTATCCGCCGTATCTACCGCAAGATGAAAGACAAAAGAGTAAATTAAAGGGATAAAGGGACAACGGACTAGCGGGCGAGCAGGCGACGGCGACGACGATGGATGGCGTAAAAAAATATCGCGCGTACGAATTCGCGAAAGTTGTAAGTTTGCAGCGTTTTTACGACTCTTTAGAAATCGTAATGGCCGAAAAGAGGAGTGAAGAGGAGGAAGAGGGGCGTGCAAAGGATGATACGAGCGAATAATAGGGAAAAGTTTAAACGACTTCAATTTGCAGTAAAATATTGATGGAAATTTCGCCCAATTTTAGGCAACGACGATGGTCGCAAATTTAAACGTAGTCTTCACGATAGCTGGGGCTTGCTGGGGTAGCCAATGTTTGACCGCGAGCGCAAGGTATCTAGTGCCTAGATACTTAGATACAGCGCAGCACAGCAGCGTGTGTAGGTCTAGACAGTAGACAGTAGGCAGTAGGCAGTAGGTAGTAGGTAGTAGGTAGTAGGTAGTAGGCACAGGTACGCTATCGCGCATATTTCCGGCACAGTACATAATGCCTAATTGTAATTGCCTACGTGAAGTACGAGTATGTACTGTAAATCAACGGTAAATTACCCTAAATTGTGCGAACTTTCGGTAATTACTGCAGCTTATCAAGATTGTACTCGTACCATAAAATGACATTTGCAACAATTTTGCTGTCATTCGCCTTTGCGTAATAACGGTAATTTACGCCAACTGCCACAAGCTTGTGATTTAGATGTGAGCCAAAAGGCCGAGAAGATTTTTGTAACATCAAATTACGATTGAGAGTTATTATGAATTGTAGTACGTAGTACATAGTATGTAGTACGTAGTATGTAGTATGTAGTTGCTGTTGGCAATGTAAGACCCCTGCCTGCAATGTTAATGCAAGTAAGTAGTAAATAAATATGTAAAATTACTAAGTAACTGCGGCTAAAGCTAAGTATTGCGAGTACTTAAGCCTTAAAAACGTAACCGGGCGCGTTTAAGGGAGTACACACACACCTAGTACCTCGTTTAAAAGACTCAGCGCGTCGCGTACCGCCAAGTATGGCTGGTCAAAGTAAAGTGCGGAGTGCATGCGATGCGCCGCGCCGCGCCGCGACGTTATATGGTGCTAATTAAGAACACGAAGAGCCGCCAGATACACTTACACGTACTGGTTACCAGTACTGGTACACTCGTATTTGTAAAAGACGGCCGGTCGAGTACGAGTAATAAAATTCGCTTACAAAAAAAGCGGCGACGGACGATAAAAACAATGATTCGCGCGAAAACCGTTTATCGCAGGCTGTGCTGGTTAGTGGTTACTTGGATCGAAAAATCACGACTAAAAGGTATTTCATACGCGGCGCGTCGTAATCGCAAAATTTATAGTTCGACTTTCATACATCGATAAAGGCAACGTCGACGCGGACGACAGCTGTCCATTGTGGTTGGATTGGCCGCAGGCTCCTCGTGCGTTCCAACTCGTTTTATCGTCGTTATTTTATTTTTACTTATTTATTATTATTATTTTCTCATTTTTTTTTTTACAAATTTTACACGCACTTGTCGCGTGCAATAAATCTTGCGACCATCAAGTAAATACGAGTATTCGAGAGACCATACGAGACGTAGCACTACCTCGACCTACGTACGCGCTACACTATACTGTATACTCGTTCGTATACCATACGACCAAATAAAGAAAATAATACTCGCAACCGCGAGGAAAGGACAAAACACACACACACACACACGCACACACACACAAAAGAAACGACCTAAGTGACGTGACGCGACGCGACGCGATATGACACGACGTGTACGGTAACTGTTAACGCGGCATAAAGGTACGAGAGCGCATAAAGTAAAAATTACCATCGCCATCGCCTCGTAAAGTAACAAGTACGAGTTTCGTGTTGCTTCGCAATTTGGATCTGGCTCGTGTACTCGTATTTTATTTCTTTCGTTTTTTTCTTTTTTACCGTCATTTTGCTAGCTCGCTTTACTATACTACGAGTACGATACCTACGTAGTACGTAGTTACGTATACGTATACGTACCTAGCTACGCGTACGCACCACATACGAGTACGAGTAAATTTCATTTTCAGGTGTGAAACGAAATATCGAAATCTCGACGGGTTATCGATCGGTACGCGAGATGAAAAATTTTTCAAGCACGCATCGAAATCGTCCAATTTTCCTTCCAAATAACAATACGAGTACGAGTAGAAATACGTAACACGTAACTCGCGCGACAAAGGTTGCAACATTTGTCGCCATTTACTAGCGCGATAACGTGGCACCGCGCACCGGCGACGACACACGCAGCGTATTCGCGGATGGTTAAAAGCAGCAGTCTAATTACCGCTCGCTCGACAGCATATGCGTACGTTGGGTGACGATATTCTTAATTACGACCAGTGCACCCTGCACATTCATTCACGTATAGACGTAGCGTTGGCGTGTCGTTGTAGCAAGCTAGCTACGCAGCTAGATAGCAGCTACTAGCTAGTAGCGCACATACGGCTTGGGTGATTGGATGATTGGGTGATTGGGTGATTGGGTGATATACGAACCTGTGCAAAATCTCGGCGCGGCGTATTTACCGGCGATAAATTCGTTTTGCACGTTGAACGCCAGTTGAAATCCGTGATTCAGGACGTGGATAAGCGTCGCGCAAAATATAATCACCCAGCCCCAGCCGCCTTCCGGATAGTAGTGCCTTTGCAATAATTTGCTCGACTGCGAGTAGCGTTTCTTTTTGGTGGCGGTCGACGACGTTAAGGTTGCTGCAGGCGTCGTCGTGGTCGTCGATGGCGGCGGTGGCGGCTGCGGCTGCTGCTGCTGCGGCGGCGGCGACGCGACGCTCGTCCATTCGTAGATGGTTTGACTGTCGTTGTCGCGATACACGTTTTCTCCTCGTAACGGCGGCCACGAACACGAACGTGCTCTCGATAGCGAAGACGACATATTACGATTCCGTAGCTCTTCGCGACTCCGCTTCACCGTTCAACGTTCACATGGTCGGCAATGGCGGGCTTTGATTTTGCGTAAATTCTGAAGCAAACCGCGCTTTTCACTTTGCACGTACACACATACATTGCAGCAGACCAGCGAAGCGCGGCTTGTCGTGTTGTCGTCGCGGTTGCCGCGCCACCAAGCCTGAACCATTCTCGTCGACGAGCTTTACGCGAAACTGAACCACCGAATAAGGATACGCGACACGCGGTCAAAATCAAGTTCACAATATCGCGAGTAACTTACCTATCTCTAGTCTCTACGAACACGAACGGTATCTCTAGAGTCACCTCGATAGACGCGTATCATCGACGACTTGCAAGACGCTGTCGACGCTGCCGACGCTGCCGGACAGCGCGCTGCAACGTGCAAAAAACCCATACACTCGTAGGGGTTACGAGTATATATGCAGATGCGCCACCTTTTTACCGTGTCAGCTCTCCTTCTTCGTTATTTTCATCCGTTCGTTGTTGGATTTTTTCGCCTTTCGCTTCGCACGCTAATAATCGTTCGTACTCGTATTCGCACCTCCACCTAAGTACGTAAGTACGTAAGTACGTAAGTAGATACATTAATTACTCGTATATTCTTTACAATGAGAAAACCAAGGAAAGATCAAGTTGGCGCGATTTCATACGATCGGATTTTTTTCAGTTGCGGAAAAAGTCGGATGGTCACAATCGTGAGGTTGCATAAAAATTCAATCAGAAAAAAGACAGTTTAAAACGAAAATGAGATTGGTTGAAAGACAAGAAATTGAAATTGACACTATACGAGTACGTAAAGTTTGAAAATTTCCCAACTTGTGAGGGAAAAAAATAGGCTGACATGACGCATACATACTTACATAGTTTACATAACATACATACGAGTATTTAGAGTGGAATATTAGGGAATTTTGCGTTTTTCTTGAGAGTTGCGAAGGTTGGGGAAAAAAATAAAAAATACAAAAGTTCGAAAATTGTAAAAATACGAGAGACAAAAAGAAAGGGTACAAATGATTGATACGCGTTCGTTTTAAAAAATGGTCAAATTACCTATCCAACGATTTAGTGAATTTTAGTTTTGCTTGAGAGCTGAAAAATGGGGGTTGATGTAAAGAGAAAGCAGGTGGCGTAGAAAGAATACAGGTATGTAACTATGTATTAGATCTACTTACGTAAAACGAGTACGTAAACGTATAAACAGCAACAAAAGACGATGCAACGGTCTTAATAAAAACAATTCACGAAGGCGGCGAGTACATGACTGCACACGATACACGGTACACGACGTATACGTATACGTAGTTACGTACACGTACACGTACACGTACACGTACACGTAGCTAGGTAGTAGGTATTCGATAACACGCTCGCGATTTAACGACGCTTTTTCGTATACGACCGTACAAGTACTTTAAGCTGTAAAAGTTGCAATTTGCAATTATCCTAACATGTTCACGTTGGCTCCTCTTTCGTAACCATTGTTCAACGTGTAACGAGACATCGCCGCTGCCGACTCCATCTTGGTAGCCAGTTAGTAGTTAGTAGTTACTAGTTAGTACGCGCGCACTACGCACCTCTAGCTACTTGCTAGTAACTAGCTAACTACTAGCTGTAGCTACGTCCTAAAATTTTGCAAAATTAAAACCAAATCGCGATGAGACAAAAGTCACTAACTTGCGAAAGCTGACAACACTCCAACGATTTTAACGTACAAGCTCAAGACTTAAAAATTTGTATGTGGCAGAAAAATTGAAAAAATATACGGTTTTCCATCAATGTGATGTACCTACTACCTATGATGCATGTAGTTATGCTCGTACCAGTTAAGCCAACAGTAGACCGAATGAAACGAAACGAAACGAAACCAGAGGAAAAGAGAATAAAATGGTAAATTCACTATACGACTAGGTAGGTAGTGTAGGTACTAGGTACTGAATACTAGGCACTTAGGCAGCTAGGTAACACACGTGTAGACGTACCTACCAAATGGAAATGAGGTAAAAGGTGGACGTGAAGCGCGTACCGATCGTATCACACAATCACACTATCGCACAACCGAACTATCAGAATATCAACACTCCGTACTCTGTAGACTAGAGATTAGATAGGCCCCTACGAGGAAACACAAAGGTAAAGGTATTCGCACGCGTTACCGTGGTCTACAACGTGACGCGACGCGATGGCCGAGATGAACGAAGCACGTGAGTACTGACGGACTGCTTCTTAAAATGCAAAAGGCAGAGCAGCGTGCGGTTTAAGGCAGAAGGCAGAAGGCACATGGTATACCGACCGGGCAGCGGGTACTGCACTACACGGCGTGGACGTACTGGTGGTGGTGGTGGTGGTGGTGGTGGTGACGGCGGTGGCGACCACTACCACCACGACGGCGGCGGCGCGATGCTATACGCCGCGTCGCACATACCTTACCTCTCTTTAGCCGGCCATTTACCGCACCGAAACACCGAAACACCGAATTACCGCGACCTACCTCAAGGCCGCAATACGCGCAATACGTTACGGTTTATCTCGTATGTACGCTTCCGCTACGTGCGGTAGTCGCGAATTACCGAATCGCAGTTGTCGCCTTCGCTCTTGCTTTTCGTACGCAGAACCGCATACGAGCAGTGATACATCTACATTTGTATTTACGCGATTTCACGCGTGCATATCAATGTCACAAGTACTCGTAGCGGGTGAAAATTCCATTGAATCACGTGTAAAATACTCGTTCTCGAGCGCCGCTGAAGCGAAGGTCACAATTCATCTCTAACCAAGGTGACATCCCTTGGCTGATACAAATTAGTCGAGAATTTCGTTTTGTTTTTATAAAATTGTACGTAGTACGCGTATAGTCTTTCTATGCATAATATCGTCGCGAATTGGCGTCGCGGCGCGACAAGCGACAAAACGAAACGAAACGAAACGAAATCAGTCCTCCGCCGTAACCTTTACTTCCCGACGGCATTAGCATTTCATTCTAAAATTACTCGCTTTTATACCGAATGAATAAATTTTGCATTATATCGAAAATTTGAGTAGATTTTCTTCAGCGTTCGGCGGTGACCCAAATACGAGTAAGTACGTAAATAACGTAAAGAAATTACGTTACTCGCGAGATCGCCTTTCTTTTCATTTCTTTTTTCTGCTTTCGCAATACGCGTATAATAAACTCGTTAATATCGAATAAGTACGTAGACGGAGTTAAATTACGTAGAAGAGGAAAAAAATGATAAAATTTCGTAGGGAAGCGTCTTTTTGAAAAATCGTCTCGAAGCGGCGCGCCTTTCCGCGCGTCAATCGCAACGTTTAGAAAGCTTAACGGGTGCGAGAAACGCAAAATGGAAGGGAAGTCGAAACACACGCAACTCGGTCGCAGAGGCAACATTTTTCGCCAACCATTAATAATAAATGATTCGTACAGAAGAAGAGGAGGAGGAGGAGGAGGAGGAAGAGTAAAAAATTTATATACAAAAACGACCACGGTTGATCCGTCGTCATCGCTTCGCTTTCGCCAGCTGCTGCTGCTGCAAACAACGTCGATGCAATTAGCGGAAGAAGCGGTAGCGCCGCGAAATGGTGGTAAGCCGAAGAAGAATCGTGTGAAACTGAAAATGCTCGGTGACCGTAAGGCGCGATATTACGCGCGTTAGCGTCAGCTGCCGAATGACACCTCGATGACATCGCGTAACCATTACAAAACGAAGGACTCGCAAAGAATTACGAACGAGAAAGAGAGCAAAAAAAAAAAAGGGAAAAATAAAACGACGGAATAAAAACATTTCGACTCGTCGTCGTTGGTGAGCCGATGAAAAATGACTTATCAAGTTGGCAGAGATGGGGCGGGCATTGTTGGTAACTGGTATCAAGCCTATCAACAACTATCATCTGCTCAACTCCGTCTCGTCGTTTCCACGCGCCAATGCAAAGTATACGCCGAAACGTCAAAGGCCGCAGACGCATTTCGCGAAACTGGCCAGCCGCCTATTTGTACTCGTACGTTGCCGAAACGCCGATCAAAAACAACGTCGACGTCGACGTCGACTTGGAAACCGCGTTACGTTTTCGCGGATTAGCTTTAGCGGCTTCTCCCTTCTCCCTTCTCCGAGTCGCGCTCAATGTAAATATTTTTTCATCGCCTTTCGCACGACTTATCAGGTCATCGGCAATTCGGCATATCGAGAACGGGCTATTGGCTATTGGCTACGCGGTACGTGTCCCATTCTCGATCCGTTATTTACGTTATTACGTTACGGTCGCGGTCGCAGTCGCGCCCGCCAACTGTCGTGCGAAATAAGCGTTGTTTATCGAGTTTTTCTCAACGATTATCCGTCATTTCGGGCATTGTTACCCTTCTCTCATTTTCTCACCGCGCCCTCATTTAACGCGCTTTCTTTCTCTCGCTATATTACTTACGAAATATTATTATAGCGTCTTCATAGCTGTGTTTTTGTTTTCGCGCTGTTCAATTTATTCGCCATTTTCCGATTTCTAACACTGTAAGTAGGCTTCGCCACCGCCACCGCCACCGCCAACGACACTCGACTAAATCCATTACAAATACAAATATAAACGCAAAAAGACTGAAAAAACCACCAAATACTGTTACTGTGAGTACGTCGGCGTGACGCACTTCACTAGCCGTACCGTAGCCATCGACATTCTTGACCGTTGATAGAGCCGTAGTTCAAAAGTTGTGGATTTGATCCGTTGAAAACTTGTAAAAATTCAAGCATTCGTTACCGTAGTCGACGCACAAGTAAAAAATTCGTGAAAACTTTACGTCGTTCGCGTCTTACACGACACATGTGCGTATTTGTAGCCTAAATTGTAATTGAACGGCGAGGAAGTAAGTTGAAAATAACGAACAACAGGCGAAGGAAACAAATAACACTGTACGTCAGCGGTGCTGGAAATCCAGTGACGAAATACCAGTTACGAGTTACTCGTATGGTGGAAAAACTGTGAAAATAATTATGACGAAACAGTTCTAATGTCGACGTAAATACCTACCGAGTTATAAGTACTCGTAATTTCATCGACTCGAGCGTTGGAACGCGTTTTCTTCTCATCCTAATTTTCGCTACATTATAAATTCGAAAGAAGCGACGGCCGAAGGGTCGCGACGATAAATTCACTTTGAATTTCCAATAAGGCAATAGTAATAATACGTACACGAAACACGATACACGAGACGAAAACAACAACAACAACGACAACGAGCACGAAAATGTTTGCAATAGGGCTGGAGCTCGTATCCGCCACCGCAGTCGCCAGCTCGCCCCACAGAATGATGACACCGATTACTATCGCAAAGCCTATTGCTAAAGCGTTTCTGGAAATTGTACAATGGTACAACAGTCAAAAAAAAAACCTACACGTTTCGATTTCGGAATACGGCGCGGAGCAGCGCAAGTTACAAGGTGTTTTTCACGGACATGTACGAGTATACGAGTATATCATTCGCACAAACGAATAAAAGGAAAATACGCGATTCAAGTACGAGGTAATTAATCAAAAACAAACGCTCGCGAATGCCAAGTGCAATTTTGAAAAGCAACTCGTTCGTAGTAAACGCTACCTACAGGAAAAGTATCGTATTTCTATGCTAACGCAACGCAACGCAGCGCTTTCTACGAGTTTTTCGCAACGATACTACGTTTACAAGCGCAAATGAGAAATGTTCGTTTTCTCAGCATAGCTCTTTCTCTTGATCCGCTCCACCCACCTTCTGATGAGATACGAGCGTTACGTATACGTAATTACGTACTCGTAGTTAGGCTGGCAGCTAGGCCGTACGTAACGTACCATGCAAAACACAAACATATACCAACTACAACGGCTCAGCGAAAAAGATTCTGCGAGTTGAGTGAGCAGTTTGGTCAACAGCACTCTGCTGGCGTGCTGGGTTAGACTTGTTGAAAAAGCCAACACTACTAGAAGATCGCCTCGACAGGTCATAGCTACAGCTAGCCCGTAAAAGGCAAACCTCGCCTACACAAAGTAAGTAGCTACTAGCTAGACACTGGACACTTGGCGACACATCATCCATCAGAAGCCGTTGTGCTAGGTAGCTAGACACAGTAGTACGTCTACGTATTCGACTTCACGCCGAGAGGAAGAAAGGTTCTCCTTTTACCTGGGAATGGTCGAACTAGGTGGATGGCCAAGGTGAGGGAGCGCCACCAACCAGCAGCTAAGTGTACAAGTAAGTAGTAAGTAGACTCACCGCCCCACCTGGTAGCTCTAGATATAGATAATAGATATGTAGCGCTATCAAGTACGCAGCTGTACGTAGAGAGTAGAGAGTAGAGAGTAGACACGGGCGACAGAAACGAATTGCGAAATTGCCGAATTACGTGTACGAGTACTTCGGATCGATAGTAGCGAAAGCCGCCAAAAGGCGAAATCTACCTACCGCGACTACGTCGTAATCGTCGTCGGATTAAGTACCTATCTTTTTTACGCAGCTAAAAAAAGAAAAAGAAAATCCACGCGAACGGCTAAAATGCGCCGCTAAACGAGCGACGTTTCTTTTGAAAAGCGTAAGAAAACGGCAAACTTTTACCCAAAATCGAGACGACGACTTTTAATTGGTACCATTAAGCGACGAAAATTGCGCCCTCATTTCCAAGTTGCTACCTTCGATGGGCGCGTCGACCGCAATAATATACGGATTAAGGCGACGCGACGCGACGGTTGTTTAAGATTCGAGGCAGCAGGATCCGCTGTGTCCGGGATACGCGTGACTCGCCAACACGCGTACGCTACGCGCGTTTCCGCATTCGTATGCAATATCGTCTATCGCGTCGTCCGACCACGCGGTAGGGTACACGGTACACGATACACGGTACAGCTCAACGGCCAAGTACTCGCGAAGAGCGTAAATTTTCAAATTTCATTACGCGTCAAATGTATATCAGGTGCCCACTGCCTGCCCAGGTGGAGGATAGCAGCACTCGTAGCTCGTACATGAGCGAACCGCCTATGCGTGTGCCCGCCGCCTGCTAATTTCACGTTCAGTCGTTCGTCATCTACTCCGATCACATCTTTCGCCGACGTGACATCGAATTCGTTTCGCTGTCGCTGTCGCTATGAGGGCTGCGTGCCGTCACGCATAACGCTATCCTCTCTCCAGTCTCGACTAATCGAATATCGGCAGTGTACTAGCGTTGCGCTGGCTCTGGCGATAGCGAAAAAGCTTATTGGATAACGCGAAAGCCTACTCTGCCGCTCGTTCTCTAAACCCGAGAACGTTATTCTCGTCTGCAATTAAACCGCGCGCCGCTATAAAGCAATTTAAAATTTAGTCGCGAAATCGAGCCGAACGTAATTTTTCTTAACGAATCGCCCCCGCCTCCGCCCGCACCCACATCTTCATCTGGCGTTCAATTTTCATTTTTCTTTTTCTTCCGTTCTTTTACGGTTGTTCGCGGCCACCTAACCACCTCCACCTCCGCCACCGCCACCGCCTACTCATTAGCGGAATGTTTCGCGAACGCAATACGCATCAACAGCTGCGCGTTGTAAAGAAGGACCTAATTTGGCCAAATAGCGTACTTGTAGTTGTAGAAGGCGATCGGCAATCTCTTTCGTTCAAAACAAATCTGAAATACGTATTACGTACTAATGCACTGTACTATGGTAGAACTACGGGTAGCTAAGCAGCTACGGCGGTCGCGTTTCTCGTTCGCAGCATTACTTCGAATGACGCGTAATCCATGGACGCGACGGTGGTAGCGGTAGCAGCTTTGCAGCTTCTTCGCACGCAAATACAATCACAATTCGCGAACACACGTTTACATAGTGTAATTTTCGTAGAACACTGTTGTATGACGCGCACGATTCAATCGCGCTGACGTTCGTCTCTGGCCCAAATTGTAGCAGCTACATAAACCGTAGATACGCGCGGTTCGCGGACCGCGGTACACGGCTAAACGTACGAGTACGTTACGTATGTAGGTATGTACTGTAGCTATGTACATGTACGAGTATATTCGTAACCAAGTCGACGAATTTCCCAACACCGTAGCAAGTAGCAACTGCGTAGTGTGTAGTGTGTAGTGTGTAGCGAGGATATGCCTGGTTGCCTGCACTAGTGCTAACTGCTTACGCTACGCTAGCAAAGCTGAAGGCTATTCACCCGCGCTTCGCTTCATTTGGCTTGCTCCTCTTACGTTCCGTTCCGTTCCATTCCATTCCATTCCGTTTCGTTGCGTGGCGTGGCTGTGAAATTACGCTATAATACGTACAATTTTACATACAAATCGACGACGAGCTGATTTTCGCCACAATTTTCATTTTTACGCGTAATCGTTTCACGTTAACATTATCGTAAAGCTCGTCCACCGCCCGCATCCTTTATCCTTCCTTACGAGATTCGCGCGAAGCAACAGCTTTCTCTTGGTACGAGTACATGTAGATAATACATAGATAATACCATATTGCATGGTGACGGTGCACTCCGCGTCCACGTCCACCAACTGCTTCTGCGTTCTGCTCAAGTCGACGAGTTCTCCGAAGGAATTGCACGCGAAAAACACGCGTATATACGTAACACGTAGACGTACGTAAATAGTAAGCTTCGATCGTCAACTTATTACGCGATTTGTGGCAACCAAACGGTCTGCCTTTGGCGCGCGCATCATTTACTCGAGTTAATTACGAGTACGTAGGTAGTTACTAGTTAGGTATAGGTACGTACAGCACAGCGACTTTTCACTACGTAGCAACATTTTTCAACTACATGCATACTACATGCATACTACATTTTCCTTCTCGGTATAGCCAAGCGCAAATCTTAATTAACTTATTATACGTTCGGCATTAGCGCGTTTACGACCCGACCTAACCAGCGTCAGCGTCAGCGACAGCGGCGGCTGGCAGCCTTAAATTACGAGCTTACAGGCTTAGCCAGGTGGCGCACTAAACGTGAAACGTAACCAAGAAGAAAAGAAGAAAAAAAACCACACTGGCCCTGGCTACCGGATCGGGCGTGAAAAAATTTCCCTCAACCAACGAAACAGACAAATGTTTTTTCAACGTTATAAAAAACCTTTACTCCTTCCTTCGAATTTGGCCGCATTTTTTTCAACACATCTCGCGACGCGACGCATTATTATTTCGACAAAAGAAGCCGTTATAATAGGCGGACGCGAATACGGGAATACCGGGTGGCCGGTATGTAATCTAATCGAATCGAATCCCGAGTTGGAGTTTGCAAATCAATAGCCGAGCCGAAGAAGACGACGTGTAATACGAGCTATTCGTTCGTCGATTGTAGTAATAAAATCTACTATTTATACGAGGAAACGCCGAAACGAAAGGGAATTATAATTAAAATTTTACAACCGAATAAAACGAATGGAGCAGTTAGTCGGGTATGGGTATAATTGTTCGCCACATCGGTTCAATGTAATACGTAATACGAGTATCCGTATAGCATACACCTACCTACCTACCTACCTACCTACCTACCTAACTACCTGCTTGCTCGCTCGCTCGCACTCGAAAGAATATCTTCGTGGCAACTGCGCAGTGGAGTGATCGAAAGCACATACGTCACCGCATCGCACTTCGTAGACGTTTGTTTCCAATTAGTAAAACATCGAAAAAGACGTCGAGAATGAAATGAAAATCGGGAAAATGACCTCCTACGCTTGACGACACGTACGAGTACCGAGTACGATACGTTTCCCACGAAAGCAGTGCCACAACCATCGTCCAGCTTATCCCACACCTTTTCATAACGCCGTTTCATTTTTCTGTCGTTGTTTTCATCGTCGTCGTCAACATCGCTCAAAATTTCGAATGAAAAAAAAGCGAAACCGCGGACAATACGACGGCATCGCTCGGCTTGGTACGGCGTGGCGTGGCGTGGCGTAATGTAGGGTGCGGTGGAGTGGCGCAAAAAAGACGAAAATTGCCAAGTTGTTGAAAGAAAAACAAACTGTCGCTAACAGAACAAAAATCTCGCTCAGTCACACCTCCTCGAGTGCCCGAAGGCGAGGGATATTTATTCGAATGCGTTCGCCGCAGAATGTCGGCATACGAAGGAAGGGGCGATGGTAGAGGCGAAGAAAAGCGAAGAAAACGGGGAGAATAAAAAATGCAATACTTTCATTCGCAGAGCAGCGATCACTGGATGGAAGGTAGTAAGCGAGAGACGGAAGTGACGCGCAACCGAAGCACGTGACATCTCAATTAATTATCGCAACGGTAAGGATAGAAAATTGCGTATACGCTGTTGGCGCGGCGCCTTATCATCCCCTTCATTATTGCATTGCTCAAGCCCGAAGCCCGGCAACCGCGAATTACGGTCGCGATAGGTAAACAATACACGAATACGGATACGAATACGAGTACGAGTAGTTACCGCAACTAAGAGTACCTAGTATAGAGGTGTCGCGAAAGACGAACCCAACGTCTTCAACCCGCAAACGAGGTGAACGTGCGTCACGTACCATATTTCGTACGTATACGCTATCGCGTATGTGTATGTGTATGTAGCTAATTAGCTATGTACGTACTGTATATGTAGTAGTATGTGCACATGTAGTAAGTGATGGTACATTGTACAATGTACAGGTACCTAGCATGTAGTAAGCAATGTTTAGTATGTACGTGGTACGCACATAATTCTCGCCAATCAGAACACAGTCATATACCGCATCAAGGAATCAGGTTTGCCGAATTGTAGTATTGTTTTAGTACGAGTATACTCGTAATGCGAGTATTATTCTTGAGAAGTCGATCATGAAACGCGTGACAGAAGTAAAACATGTAGGTACGAGTAAAACACCTACTCCAGTCCACACAACGGCGTTGGCGGACCCCACATTACTTTCCTTCTCGGTAACAATCAAATTTACACGTAGACCTACCTAATGCAATAGTCGTAGGAACAAGGTAGTTCGAAGGCAAGATAAAGGCATTTAAACCAAAAGCCATCTCGGCAAATTCAGAATAATTTGAAAGAAAGGTGGGCGTTCACGCAATTTTCTGGCTGCGAATTTCGTCAAACTTTCTCCGCACGCAAAGCGAACGAACGGGAAATGCGTTGCCGTATTGCGTACGTAAAGCGACGATGTTAACGCCACCGGCCGCGTCGTGCCGCACCAGCACTTGTTGAAAACTTTTTTTCCACTTCCGTTTCGTAGAATAACTAAAACGAATAAGTCGAAGAAGCGAAGGAGGAGGAAGAGGAGAAGGAGGAAAAGGAAAAGAAGAAGAAGAAGAAGAAAAAAAAGAAAAAATGATAAATAAATCCGCTCTTTAATACTACGCCTCGTTGTCGCGTTCGCATCCGCTCTC
>QBDW01003577.1:0-13270 GCA_003261595.1 Maconellicoccus hirsutus | reverse complement strand
TAGAAAAATGTGATTACTGATTACAGAGATGTTATTATCATACACGACATTTACCTTTCTGAGCTTTAAATTTAATTGTTTCACTTTCTTGATTAATTCCATGAATTTCGGCGACATGTAATCTTAAATTTTCTATGCGGCCGAAAATTTGATTACATTCGGGACACGAACTTTCTCGATTTATTGTATCATTTTCATCAGTACAACAATTTTTTTCGTGCCGAATTAAGTTTTTTTTGTATTTAATTTGTTTGAAACACTTTGCACAAGAGAGAAACATGATTAATGATTATTCTATAGTATTTCCCACTTGAGAAAGGACTGAAACACTTCTGCAAAACTCGCAAGTTTAACATTACGCAGCCAAGTATTTTAATTTTTGTAAACTGACGCACTGAATTCTTAAGGCGCGTTACCACCAAAACAGTAAGCTATGTACGCGATTTCGTTACTCTATAACACTACAATGTTGATTCAATTGTACTTATAGTGTGACGACCTAGGAAGTATTACAGGTACAATTGAATCAACATTGTGGTGTTATAGAGTAACGAAATACCGCGTACACAGATTACTGTTTTGGTGGTAACGCGCCTTAAGAATTCAGTGCGTCAGTTTACAAAAATTAAAGTACTCGGCTGCGTAACGTTAAACTTGCGAGTTTTGCAGAAGTGTTTCAGTCCATTCTCAAGTGGGAAATACTATAATTAAATTCACACCTCAATATACTGGAAATGAGAGAAATTTCCGGCCAAAATGTGAAGTACAAAATGTAAACAAATGGATAGATAGCAAACAACTTGTTTCTGATTGGTGGCTCTTTAGGTGCAGTGATCTGCTCGTCAGGGACAGAACCAGGGTAATTCGCATCTTAGACCGTATTAATATTATTATCATACATGTTCACCCTTGCTTCATTCAGGCAATATTTTATTTTTTTGATTGAAACATCTTGACTCGAGCCTAGAAGCGGAGAAAATTTACTGCCCATAGGTAGAAAAATTTGAAGTTCGTCTCTGTGTAACATATAGTCACGATTTTGTTATTTTTGTAGCATAAAATGAGGTATAAAAGAATACTGACGGGGCGGGGAGGGGTTGAAATGCATTTGAAAAAATAAAGAAATTTTTGCACTTGGGTGCGATTTAGATCTCACCGTCTCTGCCCATACTCACGAAAAGTTCGTGCATTTTTATTACGCGACTACCAGCTCCCTGAAAACTTTTCACTGGATCTCAGATTGAAATGATTGAATTTTTCGATGAGGTGAGAGGATGCTCAGCCCTCCGAGGGTAGTTCGGGTCCGTCATTGCTGTGGCCTTTCCAATTTTCCATGATGGGCTTCTATTTCCCTTTGAATATTCATGCATGTGCATTAACGTACTTTTCATAACCCTCAGAAGGTTTCCAGCATTTACTTATTAAAGGTGGGTCTTGGATTGTCTATTGTATGCGTATAGGTAGGTACGTCGGTTTCAGATTGATAACTAAATGAATATTTTCTTCAAATATTTATGATGTTGCGAGTATGTTTACATAAGGTTGTCCGTAGCGATTAGATGGAGGTAGACATACTTTCACAGATTCTCCTACTTTCAATGTCACGTCGTATCGCGTACGCTTGACGTAGGTCGATTTTTTAGTCTGCTCATACATTGGAAAGTGATATTTGACACTATATTTCTCGGTTTCGTGGTTTTGTGTGAAGTAGAGGTGTAAAGTTGTAAATTGCTATGGCAGATTTTTTTTAAAAATGAAGTATCAGCACTGAATCGCTTATAGGTATGTACCTACAAGTAAGTAAGGCTCTTTGCTCAAATAAGTACTTTTTGTTTCATCGCAGTGACAAAGTAACCTGAAAAATGTTTTCCAAACGTTCATGAGAAAAATGAATCGGTTGAAAAATTTATCAATTTTGTTGTGGATTTTTCCATTGCTTTCTGAACATGGATGTACATCTTGTAAGTACTTTTGAGAACATCCAGGTATAAAATGTTGTTGTTTATGGGTGTATGTATTATTCACATATTACGTAGGCTATCAAATAATACTTAGGTACCTCACGAGTTAGCTTTTTTTCTTTCTTGTTTTTTTCTAATAACATTTGTACCGTATTTCGCCATTGGGGGTTGTGTTGAGTTGTCATGACCTTTTGAAATACCTTGTCACTTCGTGCCAAGTGCAGCAATCGCACAAGTGTGCCCGCATTCTGAGTTCAATTCGTTTCAATCATCCTAGAGAAGAGCTTGTTCAAAAACCAAAAGGAAAATAAGTAGGTAAATTTAGTAGGTAGTAGGTACATTAGTTATAATGTAACGCGTAGCGTCATCGTGTTTTCTAATCGTTCGTTCGTTCCAAAATGTATATTGTACGTAATATAACTTGATACTCGTACCATCCGGGTTGGAAATAGTCAACGCGTGAATTTAGTTTTTCTTTTTGGGCACCTCAGACCACGAGTACCCCAAATCCAAAAATTTTTTGGTGGAAACAGTATGGGCGGCATTACCAAAATATACAGATTAGTTCGCGATATATTTGTGAAGGGTGTGCTGTAATCGACATACGAGTACAATGCACATTTTCCTTTTTCCAACCCATCACATCGCTGATACGAGTATTATTATTTGAAGACCGTACTTAATAGTGGCAACTGGCAACCTCGCATGCGCTAGTTAAATACAGTAGGCACTAATGTGGAAATTACGATCTTTCAAGTTTTCTAAATCTTATACTAATTCGTCTCGGCACAAAAATTTGTTGATGACGTTATTTTTGTTTTTTTTTGTTTTTTCAATTTTTCTTTTCGTTAGTAATTGTGGCTCTTCTCCACCTGCACCGAAGAGGAACTTTTGTAAATTGCCAATGAAAAGATGATTTGAGGAGAAAAAGGGTACCTAGCTACCTACTACCTACAGTATTCCATTTACGTAATTCATACAAATTTTTCGGGCAATTTTGAAATTTCGATTGGTTTGTTATGACTCGGGCTTGCAATTTTGATTTTTCCAAAAAGACGTCACTGCCCAAGCAAAACTCGGATTTTCCACTACCTGGTAAAAAAAAAAAAAAAACAAGATGGATTTTCAAAATCGCTGCTACGTAGTTACTAGCTAGGCGCTTGGTTCTTAATAGGTGGGTAGTTTACGAACGTTTTTTGGTTGGATCGTGCTAAATCCAGATGGCTTCGGCAACATGACGTCACCAAACACGTATAATTCTCTGTTTTCATAGTACAACATAACATCGATAATTCGATAATATCGATAGTGGACTTGTTATTTTTTTCTGTTGATACACATTATACTGCACTTATATAAGAATAGCCTAATTTTAATCCAACTTGTTCAGAAGACAGATCACTTTCAAATTCACGATCCAGGTTTTTGTACGATGTTTATAATAGCTGTGTTGTAAAATTTTAGTCAAGTTCTTTGGCGTGATTCTTACTTGTATTTATCATCAAAATTTCAACACTATCGTAAGATATAACAATAAAAATTCACTATAAACCGGTAACGTCGAATAAGGTAAAACTTCTCTTCATATTCACAATACTAAGTAAAGAGTAGAAAATATTCGTACAAGTAAGAATCACGCCAAAGAACTTGACTAAAATTTGACAACACCGCTATTATTATTATACCTAAACATTTGGTATACAAAAACCTGGATTGTGAATTTGAAAGTGATCAGTCTTCTGAACAAGTTGGATTAAAATTATTTTTATATAGGCCTAAGTGCAGTATAAAAATACATATAATTATGTATCAACAGAAAAATATAAAATAATTGCTGTGTTGATAAATAGAAATCACAACACAACAGAAAATCGATAACGATTATCGATTATCCTAAGGTAAGTACTACATAGTTGTTATGACGTCATGTTGCTGAAGCCATCTGGATTTAGCACGATCCTTTTTGGTGTAGGTCTACGTATTTCTGCATATCATTGAACTATAGAGCGCTCTCGTGCTTAATGCTCACTCCGATTTATCAGCACATCAGCTAGAAAATGCTGGAATGCCAAGCAAATCAAATATTTTATGGCTTCGCAATTCTTTGTTTTGCATAATTATTGTATTCACCAACAGCAGGAAATGTTGACTGGAAAAATTTCTCGTTAGAAGAACTAGCTTTGAGAGAAGAAAAGGTGTTGCATTTACCAGCACCTTCGCCACATGTGCTGAATCGTCCACCTGATCGTACTACATCAACGCTTCATAGCAACGCATCGTATTTGCCGGGTTTGAAAGAAGTAAGACACAAATGACAACGCAATTAGCCTACCTACGCGAATGAGTGATGTGAAAACGTTCACGATTGAATTCGAAAAATTGTTAAAAATTGAAATTGCAAAATAATGTTGCTCAGATATCCGAAACCGATTTGTATTTACTCGGCGCCATTGAAAAACTCGTTTATAGACTAGATTTGATGGACCAACGGTTGAGAAGAGCTGAAGAACTGATTCAACACGTAATGGAAGGGAGTAGCAATATCAAAAGGCAGGGTAGGTGACACCTTTAAATTTCCTATACCTAAATCTATAGTCGATTACACGTCTAACCTAAAACCTACCATGCCATACCTTTAGGTAGTAGGCCTATGTACGAATACGAATATAATGTGTTTATGTACCTAGTACTGTACTATACATACACATAATTATACGAGTATTATTGTTGTATGAACGCGTAGTCAGCGTTTTTCATAGCGGCAGCTCGACAACAGGTAGGTAGCTACTAGCTAGTAAGCTGTAGCTAGGTACTAGGTAGCCTATAGGTAAATAGTTACGTATGAACTGAGCGACGCTGATGCAGCGCTAACGTCAAATCGTCGTCTAAGTAGAGTATGGTAGAATTCTAACTTTTGGTTATTTTGCTACCCACACCCCAAGGGGAGGGAGTGAGGCGATTAAAAATTTCGGAGATAAAAAAAAATTGAGTTGTCATCGAAATCAGTTACATACCATACCTAAATGTTGTTTGATGCGAAGAAATAGACTTTGGCATTATTTTTCAGATTTGACCCAATGGGTGAAGGGAGCTGATGCGAAATTATAAAACAAGTGTGAAAAAATCGAGTAGGGTGTCAACTTGCATGCTTTTCAGTGCGTTGAACCCGAATCTGGTTATTTTTCCAAGATTTGCCCCATCAATAGTGGGTGGGGAAGGAGTTTCCGAAATTCTAAAAAATGAGAAAAAAATGGGAATAAAATAAATAGAGCAATGAAAAACATATTTTTGGGAATGATGTACGTTTTTTGATGTGATAAAACCGAGTCTAGCAAAACGTATCTTACGAACTTGGCTCAAAGGGTGGGAGGTGGAGATTTAACACCTTCCTCCACCTTCCAGTGAAGAAAAAGCAATTGAGATATCAAAATAATTGTTTTTTAGTGCGCTAAACCCGAATCTAAACATTTCTTTAGATACACTTTACAGGGAGGGAGGAGGATAAGTGAATCTATTATTTTTATGAAACTACATAATTCCAAAAAGTCAACTTTTCGGGAGAGGCAAAAAACAAATTATCTTCGGTTCTTCTAAACCTATCGAATTGAAACTATAGTATGTTGAATACTATCATAAAAGACACTTTTTACAACTTTTACCCAAATTTTACGATGAAGGAAGCGGCAGTGAGCGCGAATCAAAGATTTTGAAGATATATTGTTTCATAAATGAATGAACGAAATTTGGCCAAAAAATCGTAGTGGGTGAAGGAAATTGTACTTTTCGAGCATTTTTCAACCCATTTTAGGGTATTTTTCAAATTTGGAATATTTCGACCACCATTTTTGAACTACAGGGTGTCCAAAAAAATGCATATCCGGAAAATTGTAATACAAAACCTGTTAAAAAATTCGAAAAAATTATAATTGAAATTTTAATGCAAAAAATAGAAAATTTGAACAAAATTATTATTTTTTTATTCAATTTGATGATGAAAAACTTATACCATAAATATTAAATCTATTATAAACCTTCGATTATCAAAAACGTTCGTAAAAAAGTAATAGAAAAGTATAACGTGTAAACGACACGATAAAACGCGTGGAGTTATGTTGTTTCATGAATGACTGGTACCAAATCTCCATGTTTCCGTCCGAATTTTTGAGTTTTGACATCACCAGTCGACGCGGGAGGGTCAAATTAGTCAAAAAAGCTGAAAAAGCTAAAATGGCCAAAAATGGAGTTACGCAGTTTCATGAATAACAGATTCAAGTTTGAAATTTCAAAAAATGAGAAGTACAGTACCTACCTAATACGAAAAAATTAAATAGGCTACCAAAAAACGTATTTTTTGTTAACTTAAAATGTGTGGTTTTTGATGCGATAAAAGCAAATCTAGCAGTATTTTTCGAATTTACCACGGAACTTGTCGTCATTTTTTTTTGGAAAAAAGTGAAAAGTACCGAAAAAAATGGAACGAAATGAGCTTAATGTAGAATTAAAGAGCGCACTTTCCTCATTTAAAAAGCATTGCTCGAAATCATATTTCGATGGAAATTTGGTCAAGTTATTCACAAATGAAATTTACGCAGTTGGTTTTCTGCAGCTTAGAAAAATACAAGTTATTCTCAAGTTTCCAATTTGCGCTGCTACAAAATCATGAATAAAATTCGAAAAAAATAAACAAATATGGTTTTGTGGTCTCTAAACTATCTACTTCCGAAATATCATATCGAACATTTGTTTTTGAGAACTTTCGTATTTGGCTCGATGCGCAGCTAAATCGCGATTCTGGCTCACTTTGCGACGCAGCAGAAGCAGCAGCAGCAGCAGTAGCAGCAGCAACGAAAACAACAACATGGAAAAATTGCATGTAGGTAGGTACTTAGGTAGCTCTGGCTACTAGCTACTGCTAGGTACCTACTATATGTACGCGTATGCATCTATTATCTAGGCCTACTACCTACTATCCACGTAGTATACTGTATGTACACGCGTAGCCTATAGCCTACATAGAGCATGGTACATAGATGGTATAATTTCTGCAAACTTGGGTATTAAGTAGCAACAGCGTGTGTACACTGTACATACGAGTACAAATATGACGTAGGTATTGTGTAGATTGTGTTTCTAGTTGCAATTCGTCAGCTTCAGTTCAGATTCAGAATGAGGACTCAGCTTACGCGAGAAAGCGTTGCAGTTTGCAAAATGCATATTGAGAGCGAATTCGTGTGACGAGAAAGCTAGACCAACCATTTTGCTCGTTATACATTTTTCAGATCCTTGTCCAGCTAATTTTACCAGAGTATCTCGAAACTGTTACTATTTCAACGAAAGGCAATATAATTGGAAATCGGCGAATTCCATGTGCAAGAGTCTGGGTGGAAATTTAATAGAACTCGAAAATAAAGAAGAGTTTATGGAAATGATCGCGTACATTTTGTCCGAACCTGTTATTCGAGGTACGAATTTTATCGTGTTGGTAGGTTAGAGGTATTCTACTCGTAAATGCTTACTTGACTATCTTCTCATTTAATTCTTGTGCTCGTCATATGGTGACATGAAAAAGAAATACATGGTAGGTCTAGGTTAGGTACCGGTAGCTGGGTAGTGGGTACTGGGTAGTACTAACTACGTATCTAACGTACAGCCCGTCCGGTTGATCTTAGTACCCCTCAGCGCAAAAATCCCATCAACGTAGCTGACGCGTAAAAAGTGGCGACACTTAACACAGATTACAAACAACGTAAATAGGGACGTCAGTGCGTGCAAATTACAGCACAAAAAAAACGTACGAAAACAGTAAATCATCGATTATTAATGATTATTTTTCGTTTTTCAACTGTTAATATCAATTTAAATTCTTCATTTTAATCAAACTTACGATTTATAAACATCGATTAGGGTTCCAAATAATTTATTTGTATTAGTCATCTATGGTGATGGGATTTTTGCGCTGAGGGGTACTAAGATCAACCGGACGGGCTGTACATGTGCGTAGTGCGTACTACGCACTGCGCACTGCGTACAGCATGCTACTTTAGTTCACGTCCTAGATAGGTAACGTTGTTGCTTGTAGGTGATAATGAAATTTAACACTTTGTATGTAGGTAATGTACCTATTGTCTCATTTTAGACATTTTGCCAATACCTACTTACGCATGTTTCCAGTTTATGTCCTCGAAAGCAAATTTTTAGTCCCGCGTAAATCGCTCAGGCCTCAGGGGACAGCTGTGGCCCTTCAAAGAGAGTTAACTTTGAAAAAAAAATCGTTGTTTATTGTGTTTAGACTCTCCAAAACACCACCTAACGAATGTCGGCTGACTCCTCACAAGACGCGTTTTGAGATTCTGCACCAACCTACCTAGATAGTTTTTTTTTTTTTTTTAAATCCGAAATGAGATGGTTTAATGTATTTGCCTGCAGTTGATTTAGTTATGCAAAATGATGTTTTCCAAGTTTTGCAATCGCTTGTATCGTTAACAAGCGCTGCTCCGTTTTACTAGCGCATTATTCCGCATCATCTATAGCCTATAGCCTATAGCCTATAGCCTATAGCCTATCGTTGCCCCGTAAAAAAAAAACCGAACTCCATCCCTGTTGCTTGATAAATACCATATGAATGAATGAATGAATGAATGAATGAATGAATACGAACACACCTAGCTACCATATCTTTTCATTGTAAAAGTTTTGTATTCAAATTTACACTCGAGCGTTAAGGTGCTCTTGACTAATGATTGAAATGCTCGTCTAAGGTCACGACTACTGGACAGGCGGGCTGAATCCCGGCTTATTATGGATTTGGTCGAATAGCGCCAGGCCGGTATTGCCGAAGAATTCAACATTGCCGGAAGAAACCATTGGCGGATCCGGAAGGTGCTTGAAGTTAACATATACGGGATCGAATCAGATATATTCTTACAGTGGAGCAGAATGCTCCGTTCGATTCAGATTTATTTGCGAGCATGAAGAAAATTTGACCGATCGTGCCCTGAATAGAATACATAAATCATTGAAAATCGATTAAGAACGTGCGTCGCGTCGCTTTCAGAACTTTTTATCCTCAAGGATGCGATGCACAATGCGTATGCATGAATTGATTAGGTACATAATTTATGTAGGTAGCAAGAGTTGATATAAATAATTTAAAAACGAAAAATAATCAATAATCCTTAACAATCGATGATTTACTTTTTTCATACGTTTTTGTTGTGCTGTAATTTGCACGCACTGACCTACCTCCCTATTTACGTTACGTACGTTGCGTTGTTTGTAATCTGTGTACTCGTAAATGTCGCCACTATTTTTTACGCGTTACGCCGCATTTTTACGCTAGCGCTAGCGGCTGGCGCTGAGGCTGAGAGGTACTAAGATCAACCAGACGTACCGTATGCGTATGTGTAAGTACAAGTAGGTACTAGGTAGGTAGGTAATAGGTATGTAATACTTAAGGATAAAGGTTCCGAGTTCGTTAGTCACCGCGCTCTTTGGTTTGGTTCCATGTGTAATACGAGTATGTACAAAAATACTCGCTAATTAATACATACATACATAATTGGTTGTTCTTTTGACGCGGTACCTACCTACGTATCTTTTTCTTCCTTTTTCGTTCGTTAAGAAAAATAATACCACTATACTCGAATCGCAACGGACGTGAAGTCGATAATAAAATGTGTTGGTCCAATTAAAATTATTAATTTATTTCGCGATCGAGTTCGCATGAAATACAAGTATTTTTTTTTGTGTGTGTTCGCGGCATAAAAAATAACTAACATCTGTCGCGTCGCTGGTTTTTAGGCATATATGCACACTCGAGACTGATGTCATTTATGTCTTATGATTTATAAACGTGTTCTTCATTCTTTTTGTAGTACCTACTGTAAATTCGATTTCCTACGACGACTTTCTGCAGCCGAGATCTTTTTTTTTCTGTTTTTTTTTTTTTTTTTTTTTTTCAATATTTACTTACCTAGGCTATTTTGTTTCATTTTGAATTTTATATCATCTCCCAGTGTCCTAATCTATGTACAATAGGTAATATATGCAAGTTGATGCAGGGTGACCGCTGACCAATTGTATGTGCCTCCGCCCTCTTCTTCTCTCCTTCCTTCCGGGAAAATGAATTACTTTTTTCAGTTTTGTCGTAAAAATGGCAGCAATGGCAGCAATGGCTGGAACAAATGCTGAATTGGAAATTACTTTCTTCAATAAAAAATCAAATTTACTCTTACCGATCCATTATCAAATTTCAACAAAAGTTCAGCGCCAGTATTTTTTTTACACGTCGGTCAACGTAAGAACTTGCAAAATTAAACACAAACTGTATTCTTTTACAGTGTAGGTATGTTTGTTATCTTCAGCTCGATCTGGTCTGCGTCCGAAAATTTTTCCTTCATAAGCAAATAGCCTATTGCAAAAAATAAAGATATAATTAGTAGGTACCTATCTATAGCAAACTTTACATTTTACGAATTAGTCCCCAGTACATAGTAGTGGTACATTCGTACATTCAAATAATTCGACATACGGTAGGCTTATCACTTTTCTTGAACCCTTTAACATTAACGTTACTTTTTTTTCGACAAGATAAGTATTAAGTAGTACCTAGATACTTATTAAAAATAACAGATTACCATGAAAATCGTAGAACGTTAATAATTGAGCGTAAATACGTAAAAAAAAAATACAGATTAAATCATAATACCTAGGTAAATCAATTTCCTTCGTCTTGCTGGCAAGATTCAAACGAACTGTTCGATTGTCGATGGTCGCCTCATACTGAAATAAATTAACAAAATTAATTTTTGTGAACGCTATAACAACTTGAGTAGGTACGTAAATCAAATCCGTTAAACAATAGGATACCTACATTCAGGTAACATGATAGTGCCTCATTTACACCAGTTACTTCATCAAGACTTCCGAGTCATACTTACTGTTGGTGAAATTCACTAATTTTGAACTTTAAGCGTTTGTCACATCAAATACTACAGTGGTGGTAGATGGCTCAACGGAGGGGCGCTTCAAACATTCAAAATTTGCTGACAATTTATTTTCCTGCTATACAATTTTTCAAAAAATTTCTGAATTATAAAAAAAATTGAAATAAAAAAAATGTATAGCCTATGACCGAATAAAATGTGACCAAAAATGTGGTATACACAATTTGCCTATCTCAATAGCTAAAGGGGCTAGACATGTTTGAATTTGGAAAAAACAAAATAAAAATACGTAGGTTTGATAACAATATTTTGAACTGCCCCTTAAAACCAAAGGTATGCAATATGTTGATTGAACGTTCTTTTTAGTTGAAATGAGTACTTCTGCTCGTGTGATTAGGAGAAAAATAATTGCTACCAGAGACTGTAACAACTGTTTTTTTTGCCATCTCCGTTGCTCTGTAATTAACTTATCTCCGTTCCGTGGAAATTGAAAATTTTTCAATTTTTTCTTCATAAAACTTTTTCTTACAACCAAGTCCGTAGGTAGGTAGGTAGGTAGGTAGGTAGGTATGTAGAATTCACATTTTGAAAATCGCGTAAAAAGAAATGGATTACTCGACAGCTAACCTACACATGGACATAACGGCTGTTTGCAGACCACCTGCAGAGTGCAGACCGGAGCTGCAAACAACACTATTAACTACGCGTACCCTGTACCGTGTACCGTGTACATTGTACTCGTACACCGCACATCCTACGAGTACATGGCTACATACATGCTGGTGTATTTGTTTTTTGTAGTCTGTGGTGTACTTTACGACATACGAGTACTAGTAGGACTCTGCCATGGGCCTCTACCACGCTACCAGCCTGACGATGACAAACGTAAAACATACTAAGCTACTTAAACTCGACTACCTATAGGTACAATACGTGGGCAACGTAATTAGTTAATTACCAGTAGGTACTTAGGTAGCCTATTGTACAATAAAATACTCGTACATTACACATTAGGCTACACACTTATTGTGCGTGAGTGTTGGCTAGCCTACTTGTGTAAGCCTATAGTACAGTATATACCTATAGCCTAATACTCGTATTGTAATGTCGGTACCTCTACCTATAGAGCATCAATGTTTACGAGTAATATGCGCGCACGGTGACGGATGAGATTACTTTGGACGAGTTGGTCGCCTACAATATTTCTCGTTTCATCTACGTAGTACGTACATAGGAGTACTACATACAATAATTTCTTCAACAATTTCATTTTATGTACCGTATGTAACTAAACCGCAGAAAAAATGATTAAATTTCGCTTTGAAAATTTGTTTGTTTAATCACTTTCCTTCATTCGTTCATTCACTACCTAAAAACGTAGAAACTTGACGGAAATTCACTCATGCGCAAAACAAAGAACAGATGGACAATAAAATTATGCGTGTACTCGTGCTTGCTATGTGTATCTATCCGGTACCGGTAGTACGTAGTACCTTAAACCTTACCCAGCCACCTGGTACCCTACCTGCCTACCTAAGTAGTAAGTTAAGTACTTACTTGCGTACGAATCGGCCACCCGGCACACACCTACCCACCTACACACCTACACACCTACCTAGTACTCGCGTATTGGGGTTGAGTGCAAAATTCTCAAAAACCAATTTTCAGTTAGTCGTTACCTAATATTAATCTTGATAATACACGTAGCGTAGTCGAGAAATAGTAGATAGCTAGATACGCGTCTGCCTCGAGTGTTTTGAAAAAACGAAATTAATTTATCTTTTTAAATTAATTTTGCACTGAAAATATACCTAACGTTTACTCACTTACCTACCAGTACCTACCTAGTACCTACTTTCTTTCGGAACTGATTTTTATAAGTTCGCAGATCGGTGTTTTTATAGTTTTAGTAGCCTACGATTGTTTACACCGTTTAACCCTTAAACTTGAGCTATTCCCTATTCCGAAAGGGAAGTCCAAAATTAACCACAAAAAACCTGCATTGAATATTTCGTCCATAGGCCTATATCGGCGAAAATTCGAAAAAACCCTGCCTCCTCCTTCCAAAGAGGAACAAACCTTGGACAAAAGACAATGACAGCGAATGAATTGCTGACGTTTGGTATAAAAAGAAGTGTGTAACTGGGAATTTTTTCAAAACTGCAATATTTTTTTGCAATTGATTTAATTTAAAGGAAATCTACTCGGGAATAAGAGTACGGTAGCTGTTTTTGATTGATTACAAAACGAAAAAAACCCCATTTAGTAAGAAAAATTTAAGTGATGATATCTCGGCTCCTAAGACGAAAATTGAAAATCTGGCCCGTAGAGGTGGATTTATGAAAAAAAAAAAAAAAAAAAAAA
>QBDW01003576.1:0-24442 GCA_003261595.1 Maconellicoccus hirsutus | reverse complement strand
TTTGACTTGACTTGACCTTGATTTCATTTTTCAATCACATAAATAAAAGTAAAACGTTAAATCGCAATATGCGCAATTTTTTTCAAATTTTTTCTCCTTTAAAGTTTAAAATTTGTAAGTACCAAAAATATTCAAAATTTTATACAAAAAACACGACGAAAAGAAACATGATTAAAACAATAAAAAGCGTTTTAAACAAAATTTTATTTTAAACACGCTGTTTTAAAATCGATGTTTAAAACACTGTTTTAAAAACGACGTTTAAAACACTATTTAACATGTTTGTTTTAAACGGAGACGTTTAAGACGTCCAATTCTGCCAACATCGGCATATAGCGGGGTTACAAAATGAAAAGAAGAAGGTGAAACTCGGTATTTATCTAGAATTGAATGTCCATTACAACACTATAAATTTTACATTCGTAAGCCCCCTATTTATGAGGATCTTGACCGTCAATCAGTTTTTTGCTTATATCTTCGTAAAAACCGGTTTGACAATAAAAATTGATCAATTCGAAATTAAAGCCCATCAAATTCTCTACAAAACGAACACCATAAAAAATTGCCTTACTCAGGATACTTACAGCATCCCATATGCAATCGAAAACAAAACCTCCCGATTTTCAAGATAAAGTGGCATTTTAGCGTTTGATCCCTAAACTAAAACATTTTTTTTTCAAAACCATGAAGTCGCCAGATCTACATTAAATTTAAAGTGCCTACGACGACAATTCTTTCTCAGCAAAAAAAAACATGAAATATATGAATAAATATTATAAATTTAAAAAGTACAATTCACTGGAATTAACCATTTACTTTTCCTTTTTTCCAAAAAATTTTCTCATTTCAAAGATCAGTAAGCAAAAGGAAACTACCAATAGGCACTCGAAGTAGGATTGAGATTTATATTCCAAATTTTCCAATAATGATTAAGAAATCGCTTCTAATCGTAATAAGCATTCGGCTTAGATTGAAATAAAAATTTCAAAGAATTTAGAAAGTGATATCGTACAATGCCATTTGAATTTTTCTCCGACTCCTGCGAACCATGAAAATACTATATTTGGTCGGCAGCAAGTAACGCGATAATCGGATAATATTCTTACATAATGTGAGCTCGTTTCAAAAATAATACAACTTAACAAAGCTCGCTAATTATAGACATTATATATATATTTATCAAAATGCATAAAATTTTTTAAATCATCGAGAAATATTCCAAGGCAAAAATGATTTCGCCATTTCGTTAAATACTCCGTTTCAACGTTCATGAAAAACAGTGTTCGAGCATACGCATAGTCGCATACATGAAAAAAAAAACGTACCAAACGTTGACCTTATTTAGATATAACATCAAAAGTCGATTTCGGAAATTAGACAGTAACTAATTGGAATTTTTGAATTATTATAGAGAATACATCGTATCGATTCTCTCGATATGAAATGAAAAAACAATCACAATATGCGATTTGGTATGCGTATGTGGTTATGAAATTAATTAAAATATTTTACAGATAAGAATTGCAAATACGTCGAGACCAGAGAGTAACTAAATTCAATAAAATTTTCTCGTAGTTCGTACTGATAAAGTACCGTGTAAACAAATGTGTGAAAAGATTTCATAAACGTTGAGCATGGATAAAACAAATCTTCGCGATTATTTCGAATCGCTGAATAATTTTTTTTTTGTATAAATGCATAATTATCTGTGATATTTACATTTAAATCTACACCATCAATATTTTCGTTCTCTTTTAATGCTCTTCCCTCACGTTTTTATTCATGATCATTAAACCTTAAAAATACGTTTATATGGGTACAACATGTATTGAAAAATTCTTTCAACTCTATTTTTATGCTATATCAATGAACTCATTATGGATAGATATGATGCGTGTGTGTGATGTTATTTTAAATATAACGCGTGCACGGGAATTTTACCAAATGATAAAAATTTTAAACATGAATTTATTTTTTGATTTTAAGCATTTTTCCAGAAATATCTAGAACAAACATTAAAAATATGGTTATTTTTTTATTCATGCAAATGAGCACTAGAGAAACGGCGAAATTTTTAAAATAAAGAATGACTTTCATCAATTCAATATTCAAAGGTCCATGTTGTTTGTCAAACAAGGTTCAATCAATTACATAAGTCATAGAGAATAAAATTTAAATCCATAAAACCATATCAACACATTTGCACTTGTTAGGATGTTTTACCAAAAATCATTTATAATTTTTATCACTTTTCGAAAATTAATAAACATGCCTGATATGCATTTGAAAAAAAAAAATAATAACGACCATCCGAAGGAGCAAAATATTAATTCGGTACATCGGTGAAAAAAAAATTAAAAAAAAACAAAACCCGATTTTCTATTGCTTTTTTGCAATAAATATACGTATTTTGCATTTTATGCATCCATTTTTTTTTAAATAGAAAATAAGTAAGTTGATTTCCAGGTAATAAATAAATTGACGCCTACGATATAGTTTTCACCAAAAATAGATTTTATTATGAGAATAAATTAAATTTTAATTTTTTACTAATAATATAACCAACAAGTACGAAATATTTGAATTTAGGCTTGTACCATATAACGAAGTGCTTCTTATGTATACTTAGCCTAAATGGACTTTTGAATTTCATCTTTCTCGTGGTGACTACTCAATCGAATCTTTTCCACGAGCATTTAGTGAAATGTCAATCACACGTTGGTAAATTAAATTTTCACCGAGTTGTTTATTACAAGCGAGGAGAAATTGCGTAAACGAGTGGGCTTTGGGGTTATCAACCTTGCAAAAAATTTGAAAACTTCTGCATCACAAGCTAATCGTGCGTATGTTTGATAATTGCTCGGTTTTATTTTATATTTAGATATAATTATCGCGAGATGTTCATTTTTTGTACGAAAATAAATAAGCATCATAAATACCATTTATCGTGGTAATTAATTTTGTTATGAAGTTTTAATCTATTGACTTGTATTTTTCACTTCCTTGGTTTTTAATGCACTTTTATCGTCTGCACCCTTTAATGATTTTTTAGTCGCGAAATACGTTATCAGTAATCGAACAATAAACATCATCTTACTTAAAAGATTATACGTAGACTAAGTACGAGGCATAGATCATATAGATACTTGGTATTGTAGTCCAATCCATCTTCTTTATCATATCCTGTTAGCCAACGCTTTTATTCTTTATTCGAGAAATTTCTTGAATAAGAATTTTTATACGAATATTCATAGGAAACTATAATATGTAAATAAAATGCCTAAATTATTCGATTAATGTAATTTACATTTTTGCAAGTGTAATTTTTCAATAGTAAAAAAACCCTTTTGTAAAGTGGATGAAAACACCAAGTCCCTAATTACCTATACGCCAATTAAATAGGTATTTAAATGGATTTTAAACGAACGATGAATTTTAAAAAATGTAGAAGTAACCAAAATAATATTTTTAATAAAAAACCAAAACCTAAGAACAACGTCAAACGAAGAAAAATATGAATTTTGACATTTAATCAAGATTTTGTTACCCAAGAAATACCTTTATTTCACCCTAATATGGTTTCTGAAGGCGATTAAAATTCTTAGATGATGTTTTACAAATTGAAGAAATAGTTTTGAATAATTTCCATAGATAAACGTTTAAAACCGAAAAATCATTCGTTAAAATGTCGACGCCTATACAAGACGAATCCGCCATTTAGAAAACGCGTTATCGTACTAATTAGTGAGATAAACTAAGCCTTCGTGCGTACGAAATAAACGGCGGCCATTTTCAACAACGAATGAATATCCCATCTCCCTCACCGCTCAAATGACCTCCCCGGAATTTATTTTCCACATTATCTGGAGGTTTTCTTGATAATGCAACCGCGGAAGCAAGTGCAACGATATTTATTTCGTGCACATGAATCATTCGCGAACGACTTTCCTTCATTTCAATATCATTGTACAGCGGTGGTTTGAAGCGTGAAAACCAGTTCGTACGATAAACGATTGGATTAAGTTAGTTTTATCAAATGAGTTGTGACAGCTTCGATGTGCACCTATTTAAAAAGGTGTAGTTGTTTACGTTTCTGCGAATTCTTACTATCAGTTGATGGACAGTGCAGACTATCGAGTCTAAAGGTTCGTACAAGTTTTATAAATAACCTCGTTTTCTATTTTTACGCTTCATCTACTGTAGAATGTCAACATTTGCGGGTGGTTTACGCGAAATCACTAATTTGATAAAAAATTGATAACCTGACTATTTAGAAGCTGTTCAACTGATAGTATAGAAACGCAGTCATTCAACCGGATTACATCGTGCACAACTTACAAACATGAAAATGGTAATTTTTTACAATTTTTTTCCTTATTTTAAGTACCATTATTGTGTAAAAAAATTATTTAATATTTAATTTTACTTATCTAACATCTATAGAATTTAATTATTTGACAAATTGTTTTATATGCATGTGTTTCATCCCTTAAAATAGGTATCTGTGAGATTATCTAAGTATTCTCTAAATTTTTTTTTCCAAGTATTTAAAATTCATTTTGGAAAAAAATCATTTAGGGTATATTTAGTAGTCTGCACGTAGATTTGTAATACATAAATTATCGCCTTTGATTAACACCTAATAAATGTTTCTTAATCAGTAGTTTGTTCTGTCTAAAAATTTATTTCTCAAGTGTAAATTTTTTTCTATCAAAATCAATATTTATTGGAATTTTTTCAGTTAATTTCTATAATTACATTTGCATAATGTATATTTACAGAAAAATAATGATAGTAAACTTTCATATAGGTATTTTTTTTAAACGTATATAAATTAAAATTAAAAAAAAAATTCGGTTATTTACCTAACGATGGCTTTTAATTTGTAAATAAAAATCATTCATCGAGTCTATATTTACCGAGCTCGTGTCAAGATAAATGAACAAAAAGTCAATAAAGTGTGATTAATTTCTCGTTAATTACATTCAGATTTATTGTTTATTTGATATCCACGTCTTCATGTCTGCAAGTGTTTATCGCTTTTTGAATTGTTTATTCTTAGGAAATACCTATACTGATTCATTTTTGTGCATCTAATTTTGTGGTATAAAAATGCATAAAAATATACATGACTTATTTTTAGACTCGAATGTCCATAATAACTCATTGTTTAGGCTTTATTAAGCAGGAGGTGAGGGGCTTTTGAAATTATGTGACGAAATGTGATATTTCATATTTACAAACATTTATTCCTAAATGAAATTTGTCATGTTTTTAACTTTTGACTACTTACCTTAATGTTTGAATATTTGTTGTACTTTTTGTACGGTGGACATGCCAATGTTGAGATTTCGCGTGGCTTATGATAAAAAAAAATTTAGATGTACTTGAATTAAGAGCACGCTATGGCAGATTATCATGAATATCGGCCGAATCAGGGCTGCATAGATTGACATGTTTTTAATTTTTCGAAAAATTAAGTAGCCTAGGCGCGGATTTAAAAAGCAACATATTCGTGTTACAGATGACATTAGGAAGAGATTTGATAATCATCACAGCGCTGTTAATTGCGACGGAATGCGTAGCCTCGCAAAAGGATCAACTAGGTGCTCAGAGATACTGTGGTAGAAATTTAGTTAACGTTTTAACCATGGTTTGCGATGGCATCTATAACCAAATGGCGCTGAAAGAAGGTAATTTAAAAAACCAATCGTAATTAACGTATGGTCGAATTAATGAAAAAACCAGCAGAGATAAGACTAATAGGCGGAGTTTATTCACCCTACTACAAATTTATATTGATACGTGTTCTTTCTCGAATCTAACGAACAATCGTTAAATTTCCCGATATATTTAATTCCATTAGTAATATTTCGATTTCTTCCCCTCCTTCCCTACGCGATCTTACAACCTTGCAAAAGGGAAATGAGAGTAAAAGCATAGCGGCTTTTTATTTATTTAAAAGCACATGTTTCGTTGTTTAAAAATGAGTACCAAACATATGTAGGTATCATGTTTCTATGGAGTCTGTGAGGATTACTCGAATGCATATCAAAAACACCCTAATCGCGAGTTTCTTCGTCCTTGAAGACCGATAGGTGGTAGTATACTAATGCACAACGAACAGGATATCTAAGGGGGCCTTGTTTTTAACCAAATCATAATCCCGTCTTTCTAAATTGTAACACTCTACGCGACTTTTTTCTCTACTTCTCTCAGACCGCCTACGTCTTTTCAGGCCAGTTTAAAAATATTCCCTGAGAAAAAACTCGCTCGCAACGAAGATTGTTTCTTTGGCATTTACGAGTGAAATTGAATTCTCGGGTAGCCTTTTGAAAACAAAACAGAAAGAGGGATTCGAAGAATAGCGATTTTATTTACAAACTGTATCATATACAGTAGAATGAACGAGTTGATAAAAATGGATAAGTAGGATATCAGGGCATGACGATGAGATAGGACATGATTATTGAACAAAAGCCTTCGCGTATTCTGTGAAGATGTAAAAGCAACGCTTCGTAGATGCTAGTTTATTAATTCGTATAATCATAAGTCAACTTCAGAGGTTACCACGAAGGTTTTAAATTAAAAAAGGCCACCGGTTATATATGCTTTGAATTTTAAATGCAAAAGTAAACCGGATAAATTGGGTTTTATATGTTTTTTGACTATTTTTACTCAAAAAGTCTAAATTAATCATCAAAATGTTCAAAATAATTCGTAGAACAAAAAACACACGAGTCATATAGCAAATTAAAAATTTCCCGTTTTTTGTTTACGTTGTTTGTTCGCATACTCGCCAGCATACCTTAAGTAATCGAGGTTTTAAAAATTACAATTTTAAAATATCGAGTTATTTTTTTTTACGAATTTAATAGGAATAAATTCGTACCTTGTGCAAGCGATAAAAAAAGAGTTAACGTTGAATCATTTCTCATGTACCTAAGTTGAATGTTATCATCGTTACAAGTTTTTCGATCAAATTACTATTTATCGGAAAATGCGTTTCATTTATTATGATTTTGTGAGTTAATTCATCGTTTATTTCTTTGTATTTGCTTCATTCATACAAAATAATTATTCACCTAGGTTATTTTCACGTAGGAGAAAATTTCTCGGAAAGCGTAAAATTTCAAAAAATTAGTTCTTTATCAGACAATTATTAAATTTCTTTATACGTGAAGCGCATCCTAAATCTGATTTAAATTCGAAATATTTTTCTACGAATACTTGATAGAATTCGCAATAAACTTATGACATCAGAAATAAGAGGTAATGACCGTTTGTAAGATACTCGCGGCTAAATTAGAGTTTTATTATAACATGTGATACGGATGCTTTACCAAATTGTCGGTTGAAAAAAATTATACTTCATACAATCAAGACACAATGATGTTCGTTGAGCGCGAAAACGAATTTTAAATCAATAAATTGACTCAACTGTCCCATTTCCTTCACGCTGATTCGATCAAACGAGCTGAAATTTTTTAAATATCATTTCCAAAGCATGCAATTAATCGCGTAATTGAAATGAAAATATTCGCAATGGCGGTAAATAAAAAATCAATTCTTAAAATGCGAAGTTCGTTTCGGTGTATTACGATTTTAAGGTGAATTTTACGTTAAACGCGGATTCTTCGATAAATGAACTTTGTTTGGTTTTGTTCGCGTATTTTTTTCTTTTTTTAAATTTCAATTAATTTTAAATTTACCATTTGTTATTGAAATTTTTTGAATTTTTTCGATAGCACGAGCTTCGGCGATCGGAGTAACCTCTAAATGAATTTTGAATTGATTGTAAACAAAAGTACTTGGAGTTACAAAATGAAAAGGTTAAAAACTGAGAAACCCTAGATATAGGAGTTTTCATACGGCTATCACGTGAAAATGTTTTACCAATTATTTTTATCTTTCGAATCGCGTACAAATTTTGTTGAACGTATTTTCACGCCATTTTCAGTTACAACGTAAGTGATATCTCATTGAAATAGACTCCGCGTTGTCTCCTTTTTTATTTTCAGTCGCTATTTTCGTCTCGTCTGTCCTTTATGTAATAATTGCGTTGTAATTGGTATAAACGCATATGAATTATCTTTTTAGGTCAAGAACCGCTTGGAAAAACCGATTCGTTGCAAAAAACCGAATCACCTGTGTTTCGCGAAAAACGTAGCGTCGCGAGTATCTTCCAAGGCAGAACTCTAAGAAGACGTAGGCGGGGTGCTTACGAAGAGTGTTGCCGAAAGGGTTGCACGATAGAAGAAATGGTTGGATATTGTGGAACAACCGCTTAAGTTTAGAGTTGCATTTCTTAATATGATTGCAAATCTGCAAACTAAAAACCAAAATTTATATTTTCGGTTTACAAATTTTGCCACAACTAATTAAGAATTTTTTTATCAATGTGTTCATTTATATAAACAATAACATTTAATTATAAAATTCCGATTTATTTTATAAAGTTTCGATTAGTTTATACTTTTTTTATTGAACTTTTTCGCCAACTACGAATCGCTAAATCTATTCGGTTTTCATTTCAATGTTGTTCATTCAGAAATATAAAAATAGTATAAACCTAGTCATTATCAAATAGATTAAGTATATTTGACAGGTAAAAGAAAGATATCACCAGATATGAAAAGGTTCCATCAGATAAGACGTAGTGGTATAAAAAATAGTTTACCATAGCCTGAATACATGATGGGTTTATTTAGTTAGATACTCGAAGTTTTTGCTTCGAAGTAGTGGTGCCGAAATACCAAAGAAAATTTATTTTAAAATAAATTTAACAATTACTCTATTCGAAGTAGGTGACAAAGGACTATTGGGAAAACTATTGGGATTTTGTAATTTAATATTTTTTATCGATATTAGTAACAAAATTGCTATTTTTATTTAATTATGTAGTTAGCTAGTGTATTGTTTACTCAAAACTCAAAGTTGAAGTTTCAAAGGGGAACCTTGACATTCTGATCTGGATTAAACGTATAGGTATATTATCTTCTTAGACATATTTTGTATTGCAACTTTAAGACGTTCTACAGAAATAAATATTTCTCATCGGATTAATGAGATGATTTCTTTTTTTCAGCGTAATGTGCCGACGTTTCATTAATTTTTCTTAAATGTAGATAAGGCTATTCTTTTATTCTTTACCATTGCGTCATGTGGGAGCGAAATGCTATGTCCCGAGAAGCTCCCTATGACCGCCTGTGACTTGGTTCATTTTGATTTTTGAATCATCACGGTATTGATATGATTGATGATAATTGAAAGAACGAATTTGAACATAATTGAATAATGCGCACTCTATAAATTTTATTGTAGTACCAAAACTGTCCAGTGGCCGTCTTGAAACATACCCCCGCGAATTCCGTTTCTCTAAACTGAGTTATCAATTTTTTCTGTGGAAAATGAAAATTTTTCAATTTTCTTTTCGTGAACCTTTTTCTTACAACTATTTTAACACCACTACGGGCCAGATTTTCAATTTCCGTCTTAGGAGCCGGGATATCACCACTTAAATTTTTCTCACTAAATGGCATTTTTTTTCGTTTTGTAATCAATTAATCAAAAAAAGCTCCCGTACAATTCTTCCCAAGTAGATTTCCTTTAAATTAAATCAAACCGCAGTCAAATCCGTTCAGTGATTTTTCGAAAAAAGTGGTAACTAAGTGACCATCTTTTTTCAGAAAAATTTTACTGATAAGAATGGTAAAGAATAGCCGTAAGTATTAATAATAAAAACGATACGGGTGAAAAAATTTTAATGTACGTTTTCAACAAGTTCTAAAATATTCCTATACAAAATGACTTCTTTCGTAACATTGCTAAGTGAGTTGAGAATGAAACCAGTAAACAAATTAACCGCAGTAGCCTAATAATTCATCTTGTGTGCACGCTTTTATGCAACATTCATGTACTATGCTGACATCTCTTTTCGATCGGAATGGCTGCAGCATCGACGTGGCGCTTCGTTTTGATCTAAAAGGATATGGTGAATCGGTATCGATGAACATTTCGTGATTATAATAATACTCCGGTTCTAGGTCATCATTTTGCGCTGTAAAAATAGCATGGTAACGATTGAAATAAAAAAAAAAAAAGTACCTCGTAAAATACCTCATACCCAGACGTTTCAGCAATTTTTATTTTGAAAAAATGACTCATTGATAAATGATACTTTATCTAGAAAAATCTAGCCGTGCTTAGACGAGATTAATTACGAAATACGAAATTTGAAAACGAGCGATTAATTGTTTGTACATATTTTAATGGCGTTCACGTTAGTTATTATCTATTGAAAACATGAAGTTCAAGATAATTTCAAATTCAAATCAATTAATTCATACACAATGCGTACTATGATAAATTACAACACATGTACTAAGATAAGTTGCTTTAAACCTGATGAATTATTTTTTGGACAGATTATTTTTCAGATTTTATACACTTTCTTTTGGTTTATTTTCATCGAATCCTATTAATTTCGATAATATCGTTTTGTATTAAGTTTTGACTGATAATAAAAAAGTATAAAATTGAGTTAGGCAAACGTTTTTATACCTACTTGACTATTATTGAAATACACAGTAGACATTATTTTTTTTAGCATTTAAATATTTAGGACCTATTACGCATATTCTTAACAGGATAAAATAACATTTCACATGAAAATCTCAAATGAGATAATGGGAAAGTAAACGAACAAATCATTCGAAAATAGCCTAGGGAATAAGAATTCATCGACCCGTAAAGAAATTGACGATTTTATCGTTTTTACGAGTAGCGATATGAATGGTAAAATTGTAAGAAATAATGCATTTGTCTATTAAGTAGGTAATTCATCACGATTTCATTTCAAAAATGAACGGTAGATGAATTAAGTAAAAAATTTTCCGACGAAAAATTAGATTAACCTCTTGTAGATGTACTAAAATTGAATGATGCAAGTACTTACTAAAATTTAATACTTACATCTGATCTCTGTCCGTTTATTAAGATTATAAACACCATTACATACTGAAGCTACAACATCAGCAAGAGCACTTCCACATGCTTTAATTGGGTGTTTATGGATACCGTTCTCATGACCAAACGTATGTAAAGGCATCACAATCAGCGCAGTTATCGTAATTAATGAAGTCATCTGAAATAGTTTGTGAGCATGGAATGAATTTTCAAATAAAGGAAACTCCGGGATTCAACACGAATGTAATATTTATATATGAAAAGTTATCAACTCACTGTGCTTTTAGATACTACTAATATAGTTTTAAACCTTTGCGAAGTGTAACCCATCAACTCACTATTGCCGCAATCAACAACTTGAGGCCGAAATTTAATAAAATTTCCTTTTTAAGCAGATAAAATTCAATAAAGGCTGAGGTGGGGAGATCTTATAATTAAATTGTCAATTTATTACTTTGACGCGTCTGCAGTAATTTGTATCACTTGGACAAGAGTGACATTTTAATTATACCCGTCTGATCAATCTTTATTTCGTCTCAATATTTAGGCTTTCAACAATAATTTAATACAAAAAACCATCATAAGTAATAAAGGCGATGTTATACAAGCAAAAGATTCAATGTCTGAGTATTTAATCATTTGCCAGTAATATTTTCAGAGTAAGTAAAATGAATTAAACATAGCCTAATGCTTTTTTTACTCATTTAATTAGTGATCAAGAAGCAAGTATTACTTTTGTTGTCTGTCTGAACAATAGAAATTAAATCTGCATAAATATCAGCTCACAGTTTAAGTGCTTCTTAAGTTAAGTAATAACGCCAAACTTGTTAATTACTTATTTGGTCATTTTTTTTACTTTAAATATTTTTAAATAAAATGAAAATGATACTCGTATAAAATATAAATGGTCAAAAATAATAATTGCAATAAAAAGGAAAAAAAAATTGTTCATGGTGTGTAGACCAAACATGATTTTATAAAATTAATTTATCTGGTAGTAGTATGTATTATATCTGATCCTGGCCCAGATTTTTTTCAATGGTTCTCCAACCGAATTTATTTTGTATTCATCAATTAAATAACCAATAAAAATAATTTCAGTTTCCTAACCGTATTTATTTCATTTTTTTCCCTTCAACAACCGATTAAAAGTTTCATCACTTCATTACCCAGAAAAAACCAAAAAGCAATTCCAAAGATGTTGATATGTATTTTTCATCACAATTCAATGCGAAAGTTTTCACTTTTTCAACCATTATTGGTAACCTAGATTTTCAACGAAGACTCAACGCTAATATTTCCTTCTAAAACTACTCTTACATGGGCATTTGAACCTTGAACTTGCAAAATTAATAATAAAAATTATGCAACTTTTTATCAATACTCGTGGAACTGTTCATTCCGCCGTGTGTAATTATTTCTCTCTTTTTGATAAACACATAATATTCCCGGAGATATTATCTCCACCAATTTAAATTAAAAATTATTTCATTTCCATTAAAAATATTTACTATATAAATGGAAGTCTTATGAAATTTCTTCTGTTGAGAAAGAAGAGTTTGATTTTAAAAAATTATTTACAATATTTTAAAAACCCTACTGATTATACAAGATCAATTTTTACAAAAATCTAGTTTGGTAAAAAAATTGATCAAAATTATAAAAATCATCATTGATTAAAATTATCAACAATATTGGTATTGAAATACCTAGTGTTGAAGTTTTGTTGATTTGATTTTATAAAAATCTGAGTTACTAAAAATGGTAGAAAAAAGTGAAAATTTTGGTGTTGAATTGTGATGAAAAATGAATATCAACATCTTTGAAATTGCTTCTTGGTTTTTTTTGGATAATGAACTGATGAAACTTTTAATTGGTTGTTGAATGGGTAAAATTAAAATAAATACGGTTGAGAAACTGAAATTATTTTTATTGGTTATTTAATAGATGAATACAAGATAAATTTGGTTGGAGAACCGTTGAAAAAAATCAGGGCCAGGATCAGGTATAATACATACTACTTCTCGTTTATAATTTGAAGATTAAAAAAACTTGATATTGAATGATATCAAATGGTTCCAATCTATTTCAATCTCAAATTAGAAATCAATGTTGACGAAAGACGAAAGAAATTAAAAAATGTCATTTTTCATAAAATTTATTCATTTTTTTGAAAAAATAAAAAAGAAAAAAAGAAAAACTTCAGTAATTGGCTATTTTTGCATTCAATTTACAGCAGTTCTCTTCAGAAACACATGGCGCTCTGCAAGCCGAAGATTGAAACCCTTCCTAATTTAACCAGGTTCAATCTTGAAAATTTTTCGTCCAGGTTCCATCAGCTGAACAATTGATAAGAATATTTCCATAATCAAATTATTTTCACATTTTCTTCTTTTTAGCATGAGTTAAGATAATCCCTAATTAATATATTTACGCGTTCCTGTGCTAAATATCATCACGAAATGAATCCCTTCACATCAAATATGTTTCGCTTCATATTAAGCCAAGCGAACAAGTATACTTCACCGAGAAATATTTCTGCTTATTCTACCGTTGCTGATAATCTTGGAACACCGGTAAATTCTCACTAGTTTCAACTAATTAAATAATTTCCTATCATTATTTTTATTATTAACAATTATAGATATCCGAGGAACCGGATAAGCTGTATAAAACTATCGAAATTGAAATGAGAGCTCATGAAAAAGCAACGATAAAAAGTTACTCAGAATTTCTGAAGATGGCTGCGAATAATTTGGGAATTACCGCAGGAAAGAGGTACGTGATCGTGAAGAAAATGATTACATCAACGAGTTAAATCACTCGCTAAATTGTTTTCAGTTGGGCGCCAATTAAACCTCATATTGAACGTGAGGGATTAACGATTTTACGATCTCGTTTCGTTCATAAAAAACACAGAACCCAGTATGAAGTAAGAACTTATTTTAGATTCATGAATTTTCATCATTTGACTGGTTCAACAGCAGATACATTTTTGGAATATATCGAAAGAAATCTTCCTGAAGGAGTAGCGTTAAAAATTACCAAGGTATTTCGACATCATTTATTTAAATTTTTCATTGAAGTTGAAAAACGTTGTAACTTTTTTTAGGTTGCTCTAGAAAAACTACCTGAGGAAGTTTTATCTCCTCCTTCAGCCGATACCGCCACGTCTTCGCAGGAAATTCAACAGTAGCATGATGGAATTTCTGGTATGAATTAGTCGCTAAACAAGCCCGTGAAAAATTTTCTTAAATTATTTTTTAATTTTGTTGATTTTATCTTAAAATATAAAATTCAAAAAACCTGAAACTTGGTGGTTGTTTCTCTTTTCTTGTAGGTAGTGTTGAAAATCTCATATTTTCTTTAATTATCCCTCCCAAAAAGAAATCATACGAAAAAAGTCATTTCTCAATTCTTGAAAACAATCAGATTGAATTAAAACCATTATCAAGTGTAACGAATTTATTCGTAAGCTAGTAACACATTAAAACGAGTATTTCAAAACACTATCTAATAAATTGTTCACAAATAAAATAAGTGTTCGCTACAATAAAACCTTAGACTTAAATATTTAAGTACGTAGAAAATCATACATTACTGTAATTATTATACATATAAAGGCGAATTCTTAAAGTTTAATTTGTACTGCTGATTGATTCTTAAGTACACATGATGTATATCAACAAGATTTCCAAATTGAAAAACAAAAAAAAATCTTACAATAAATTATATAACAAAAAAATTTCACACAAAATTCATTTTCATGTCTATCATTCCAACGCTACTTATAGTTTAAAGCGTTTTTCAGTCGCAGTGTACACAATTGAAAAGAAAAATAGACATTTTCATATATATATCAACAAATTAATTCATTAAACTTCAACTTTTAAGCTTTCGATAGTCATTACCACTATCAATTCATTACCCAAATCCGTATCAATTTCTCACCATTGATTTCATTATAACATAACCAATTTTTCCTTTACAATGAATATCTTTACAAAAAAAAAAAACGCCGATTTTCAACTTTTTGAAAGCTGATGAATACGCGACATAATTCAACAAAAAAAATTACAGGTAACAACGAAATAACATTACTTATTTTTCACAGCCCAACTAATACTTTTGTTATTTACTCATAATAGATCTTTCGAGTCAATCCTTTAAAAGGCATTTTTTAATTCTACAGCGCTATATTTTAATTTTTTTTTAAATAAAAATGTTACACGTATCTAGGAATGTATAATAGAAGTGTTCATATTTTGCTTTGAAAATGCATTTAAAATTTTTCACGTTTACTTATCGTTGATGTAACTATTTAATTACGTTGTCATACTAATTACCTGCAGAGAGGGCGAATACTGAGCATGTACTATCCGTAGAAATTAGTTTCAAGTAATGCCTAAATCATCATTTATCACACTTAAATTTTCATTCGATTTCAATGCATCTATACTTCTTGCACATTTTATAGAAAACTACTCGTAGCCTTTTTTTTTCTCACAGAAACTACAATATTTTCGTTCTCAGAATGTCTTACCTGAAAACGTCACTAATTCTCAACAACCGCATTATCATTCAGTAGCATTCATTATAATCAAAATTTTAAAAGTAATTGGTCATTGGGAGGAAAGGGGTAACATAATCCAAGAAACGATTTTAACGTCGAAAAATTCTGTACAAAATATACACGAAAGAAAACTTCTACTACGTTGACGAATACGTAATCTAAGACGATTTGTTTATAAAAGAAATAAATAACACACACACGAATAAGTATACAGATACGATGTGTTATATCATACAATGATATTCGGTACGACGTTCTTGCACGATAAAAAGCATTCTTGGACAACTTCGTTCTTTATTACAGAAAATTCAAAAATGAGATCAATAATGATTTAAATAAATCATTTTACGCTATTGGTTCAGTCGTACATGGGGAAAGATGAAAGGGAGAAAATATTTCAAAAGTAAAACTACCATGGTAAAATTACTACACACGAGTACATGTCTATATGCATAGCTAATTAGCTACCTAGGCTGAATAATAAATAAGCATCGAATAGGTAACTATTTGGAAGACATTTAACACAAAAAAATTGTGCATGGATGTATATGTAATATGTATATGGAAACGATTTTGTGATATAGGTGGTATGAAAATAAGAAAAATAAATTGTAGAAATTCGACACTTTCTTTAAATATAATTAGGTTGATCGTAATATGAATTGATAACATGATGATTCAGCATAAATGCGTTTAAATGCTTTAGTTTTTCTTTCATAAAAATATATATTACCGTAATCGTACGAGCTGAAGGTTTTCCTCATTAACGTTGAATCATGACAAATCAACATGATTTTGGTTTGGTCTGATTTCTGTCAATCATTTTTTGCAATGAAAGAAAACATCAACAGAAGTACCAAGATAGAAATTGAAGCCAGTGTAACTTTCCTCGCTAACAATACAATACTCTAGTATGATACCAAGGGTCAGTGTTGCCATTTCATAATTTCAGCTAAAAGCCAATTTTATTATTTGCGATGAACCGATGATAAAAAACAAATTTTAAACATTCGTATCGAAAAATAACTCGATATCGGCTTCAATATGACGATCGTTATACAAACCGTATAATTAAAGATAGTTCGAAAAAACCTCTAAATTTCCAATTTACGGTCGAACTTTCATTTAGGTTAACATCATGTCGTAACGTATCGTAGACTATAACGATATACAACATCATTTGCAAATAAAACCATCAAAAATGACTAGTAAAAACCATGCCTTTCGTATACTTCTACATCGTAGTAAGGCGTTCACTTTGTAGTCAAATCCGAAGGAACGTGTCCCTGCAGTAAGACGAAGGCGGTAGCTTCTAAAATATTCGGTGAGCTTTTACTAGGCGAAGGGATATAAGTAGGAGATAATTTTTGCGGCCAAGTGGCAGGAAATGCTTTACATTCTGAAACGCCAATTTCGCTATCACTCTTACTTGTATTGTCCGCACCTTTCTCACCACTAATCGTATTCGCATCGCCGAATAGTTTCCTTTCTTTAGATTCAATCTCTTTGGACAGCTTCCTAATAATGTTTTCGCTTAATTTACTAAACTCATTAGTAGAACTATTTTCATCACTGGGTAAATTGATATCACCAAAACTAAGTTTATCGTCGGGCTCCTGTTGGTCGGTAGGTAACGCGGCTGCGGTGGACTCATTCGATACAGTTTTACTGCAACATCGTTGACTTTCATTAAGTATAGGCTCGCTACTGGCTGATTTCATAACTTCGTCCGTTTTACTCGAACTACGTACGAATGGATTTAATGGATTTTGAAATAGTCCTAATAATTTCTCTAAATTGGTCGGTATTTTGGCCGACTCCATCGCGGCCGAAGGAGCTTTTAGGATAGGTTCGACCCAGGATAATTTACGTATTTTTTCCGTGATCGGATTAGAGGTATCTTTGTTCTTGGCTGGATCGATTTTAATATTAACCGTTTTATCGTCTTTTTTACCATTTTGATCATTTGTACTTCTACTTTTTTCGTTTTTGGTAACCTCTTCGTTTTTGTTTTCTTTACCTAGATACATTTTTTCGCTATTTACCGGACAATGTATAGTAAACGTGAGTTCGTTACTGTCATCCGAAGCGTTACTATCCGATAAAGGTTTCGTTTCCGGTTCAACGACGGTAACTTTGAATCGAGACGACGTTTTGAATCCGGCGCCGGTAGGGTTATATAGAGGCGGTGAATTTTGTCCTTCGATTACCTTCGATACTTGAAAGCGACTACGTATCGGCGAAGGACTGGATACCGGGCTAGGTATAGGACTCGGTGCTGGACTCCTTAACCTACCGTTTTTCTTCGGCTCCCCGAGGAAATTCGAATTACCTAGAATACTCTCGGGAGGCCGAAACTCCAACGATTCGCAAGTCAACGAAATTTTCCTCGAGTCGACTACCGATAATTGAAGGTTTCTGTATTTGGCGCTTAATTCTTTAACCGAATCTTCTTCTTCGCTACTACAATTATCCGACTCGTTTTTACGCTCCATGATGTTTTTCTCGTTTTCGGCGCATTTCTCGCGTATTTGTTCGACCAACGCTTTATAACTAGATGCGCTATTTTCCTGTAGTAACAAAGCAACAAAAAATCGCTTAATTTTATCGACTCGTTGTATGAATCGTAAATGATAAATAACTTACGGTAAATGCGGATTTGCGAGGTAATTTATCTAAATCCAGTCTTATCAGGCTCGAATTTTCTTTCAGACAATCAAGTAACGCCGTTAGTCCAGTACTTTGAATATTATTATCCCTTAAATCGACTCTCTAGAAAAAAACAGTGGCATAAATATCGATAAAGTTCAAACGTAAGCAATCTTCTAAAACGTTTAATCGTACGTATTATTATCTGCGAATTGATTAATACGTTTTTTTAGACTTTAAACGTAAGTATCACAGAAAAATTGTACTTCGTCATCATTCCAATGATTCAAAATTACATCTAGATAACATCACACTATCTTAGTAGGTCATTTCAAATATAAGTTTATCACCTGAATCAAACTATTTGATTTCAAAATATCCGATATTATAAAGGCAGCTTCGTTTGTCAACGCTGTCGACTGTAATCCCAGCCTAAGTAGATTTTTATTCGATATTAATGGATCTTTGATAGTACGTAAAAATTCGTCATTTAATACATTCTGGCCGACGTTTAACGTTTCCAAACCAGTACATTCTTCCTGGAAATTTAAAATAATTCGTGATAAAATCAAATGACGCGAGTCATTCGGTTTCTACAAAAAATTTTACGACAATAATCAGAAGTACGTATTCTTTACGATCACAGTAGGTGTCGAGTCGGTAATAAAATAATACAAACGATACCATTATATTTTAACATTCGAGCGAGAGACGAATTTGGAGTACTCAGTAATGCATTTATGAATGCAATTCGTAACATAATTAAACATTTATCATTTATTACTTCGTTCAATTTTCAATAATTATGTAATTTTTCTCTGCCTAGTGCTTATCAATTCAGGGTATGCTACACTAGCGCTCCTAGCTCAGTGAACATGACTCAACAAATAATGATAAGAATATTGAACGATAGAATTTTTGGTAAATTAGAAGAAAAATAATACAAAATAAAACTGAAAAAACTGATGAAAAAATTAGGAGAAAATAACCACCAAACCCAATAAAAAAAACACGAAAAAAATCATTCGTCTACAAATAATTAATGAAATTTCACGAAATCAAAAAACTAGTAAACTACTGAAATAGAAAACCCCAAATTCATTTCCTTCGTTGACGATGAGATACTCGTATTCCACCACATCGTGCTCGATTATCAAAACCACAGCTGATAGTTGTTTCGTAAGTAAACCAAAATATCCACAACACGGAGCTAATTCATCACTAAATTTCTAGTAAATATACGTTCGCGCCCGACCAATTACTCGACAACCCGGTCAACACGTTAATTAACATTTAATACACGAACCAGCAATCTAACTAAAGTGTAAGCGATATTCTTGGTGAGTTGGTTATTCCACACCATTAATACTGACAAACCAAACCCTTGGTCTATAATACCGTCAATTATATAATTGAACCCAGCATCTTTGATATCATTGTGGCTGCAACAAATAAACCCATTGGTTATATTTTTTATTTACGGAAACAAAAAATGAATATAAAAAAAAATTCACCTTATATCGAGTAACTGCAATGTAGTATTACATTTAAGCATTGAACCCAGCTGATTGGCGTCATTCATCCCTAAATTATTCTCACACAGATACAACTCTTTTAAATTTGAATTCATCTTCAAGGCTGAAGCTGAAAATACCAGAAAAATAATACCTTTTAAATCACATCCTGTATACTTTTTCAACACGTTCACTAACCTAATATAATGAGAGAACGTCCGTTAAGATTGCAGTTTTCTAATTTCAACACTTGTAGCTGAGATCCCACTTTAAGGGCGCGACCGAGTATAGGCATCGATACCTCGTTTAACGTCGTATTCCTCGCTTCCAGTTCTTCCAAACAGCAAGCCTGAAACAAAAAGCACCTTTATAATTACCCTTTTCACCTGACCCCGTACGTGCTCGACATTTTATTTTCGAACATATCCAGAGCATAACCGAATCATCCAGCGTAAAGCACCCAAGGTTAAAAACACTTCCCTATCGAATTAATATTTTATCGGCTACCTCAAATCCTCGTGGCCGGCTAAAAAACACGAAATTTTTCGCATCGTCGATTTCACGCAACACGTCGTGCTTCAAATTAAACTAATCAGTCGGACGGTTTAAAAAATACGCCCAATTGGTACACGGTAAATCTCCACTTCGTTATCAAAACATAGCCTCGTAGTCGGAAACCCTTTCGATAAACGTCTCCTTTGGCTAATATAGAAAATTTCCCGTTGAAAAATTACAATATCGATTTTTCCAAAGTTCTCTCTTTCTCTCGCGGTCCCTTCATGGCGCGCCTTTTTTCGTCGCGTTTACTTCGCATTTCGTACGATGTTTTCTTCGCATTAATAACAAACCCTTCTATCGTTTTCGCCCTTTGATGCGTTTAATTTATTAAAATTATCGAAAAAATGTACACGCGTGACCGACGCGTTTACTCGACGCATCAAAAATACACGCGCTTCACACAAATCAAACACGAGCCGAGTTCAAGTCATCTAGACGTTGTTATTTTCCATTGGCAAAACCTTCGTGCACACGTTTTCTCGACGTTTGATTGTTGTTGCACGATGAGTTTTCCAGCAATTTCCAAATTAATGCTACGTGTTGAAATTTATTAAAAATAACCATCGTGGAGTCCCTGAAAATTGTATCGTGTTCAAATAATTATTCAACTTGATAATCGATGTATACGCATTTGAAATATTACTCCTTTTTCACCCATCATTTCATAATTGCGTAATTATTTTAAAAAATATAATATCTCGAATCGTGGTAAACGAACTTGTTGAATCACAAACACATCGAAAATTTCAACATTTTCATCTTCACTTGAAAATCCCTCAATCCACAACATTGTACAATGCAGCTTTGAGATTTTCTCACAACGTTACCTGTCGTTTGACGGGGCGAGAAAAAAGAATCGTGTCAAGGAAATACGAATCGTTACTGAATTTTTCATGCAGCACAAAGAAATTTATCGCGGAAATTCCACGTCGCTCTTTCGCATCGTGCGCAACAACAAACGCATACAGGGTGTGCGTTGCAGTCCGACAACAATCTCCGTTCGCTACGCGAAAGCGACAACTTGTCGTCAAAACACGCTCGCTTAGTTGCCCGATCACGCTTCATTAGGCGAACAAACACAACGCTGTCGTTCACCCAGAACGCTACCACGACGCGACGTCATGCTGATTTCGCTGGCGCGTCATTTTTTTATTGTATTTTTCCTGCACTTTTATACCCCGCAGCTTTTTCACTTTTCGACGAACGATTCTTTTTTCTCTGGAGTATTTTGCAAGTTTACGCGATGGTTTTTTTTCCAATTCTTTTTGTCATTTTTTCTCGTTTTTCATCTCGTTTAAATGGTATTTATTTTCAATTTTCATGTACTACATCAAACTACGATTACTTGCATTATGCAAATAGCACATAATCGCTAATTGAACGTTATCGTAGTTTCAATTACTTTCTTCCAGTTTTTTTCTATACTATCGAGAGTTAGTAAACAAATCGGGTCTATAAAATACAAAAAATTACAATTTTTCAAACTTCACTCGATACTTTACGCCGTCGTTATTGCGATCTAAATTCAAAATGGCTGACGCTTGTTAACGAGCAACTATTAATACAATGATGTCTTGAACGCTTTATCCGAAACATTAGCTACGCGATGAAATTATACGAAACGAGAAACAAAGGTGATTTCGAAAGGATTGAATTTTTTTTTGGGGGGGGGGGGGATTGACCTTCGGTTTTTATCGTATTTTTATTTCGATGATGGTCCCGAATTTTTTTTTCAAAGTAAAACACTCGAGGAACATTTTAAAGCAAACTCATGAAAGAAAAGGTGAAATTCTTCGTCAAATTTTCGAGTTCATTTTTTTTTCAAAATGTCAAAAAATTTCTTTTTTCTCAAAAATTTTATATAATTTAACAAGAGAACTTCTTCAGGTGGCTGATTCGGATTTGAACGATAGTTGAATTTTTGAAAAGGGCATGTCGAATAAACCCTAAAACCAAAATTCTAACTGCCCAAGTTCAATTTTTGATTTTTGACGAATTTTTGATAATTGAAAATGACGAATTCCTATCATAAAAATAAGGTACAATTGTATTAAAAAAAAATCGAGTAAACAGGGTACCTAACGGATTTTTTTTTTGTTGAAAAATTACTACTGTTTCACCCAATTTTCAAACATTTCTCGATTTCAGCACCCTCTTCCCCAAATTTCACATTAGAAAAAAATCTGTAATAAAAAGAAACGAATTAAAATCATCAAAAAAACCCTCTACATGCTTATTATGTATATGACCAATATGACGTCACATATTCCGACAGTACTGCCTATTTATAAAAAATTGCCAATTGTTTATAACAATTAATTGTTTTCGCGTAATTAATTTTTTCAAAAATATTTCACGTTTTTGTTTTTTTTTTAATTTTTACATTACTTTTTTTTGACAAAATTTACTATTTTTTCACTACTTTTATTACCCGTTAAATACCCTGATAAATTAAAAAAATAGACAAAAATTACGCAAAATATATTTTCCCCTAATTTGGACCCACCAAATCTGAATTTTACATTGCTAATCCGTTCCAGAGCCTCCAGTGCGATTCTCATTTTCTCCAGAAATTTCAAAACACCCCAGAAATCGTCCACATGGGTTAGGCCAGATAAATTTTGGTTCCCGCATATTCTCGTCTCCTTTCACTGAATTAACCACATTTCCAGAAAATTCCAATCAGCCATCTTGAAAGTGATTTTGATGTTTTTTACTCAACATCTAATTATAATAAAATATCTCTAATCGATCAAAAATTTCGACATTTTTTCTGTATATTTTTAAAAGAAGACGAGAGGAACTTAAATGCTTTTTAAAAAATGTCCACATTATAAATGCAGTAAAAATCGTTTCGATATTATTTTCTCATCTTGTTGGCTCTGTGTCCCCTCCCCTCCCCTCAGCGTCTTCTAAAATCATCGAATTTTTTTAGAGCAAAAAAAAAAACATTAAACCTTCTACTCGTATTATATTGAAATCTACAAAGTATATTATATTGTATGCATGTTTTTAGTAAAAAAAAACAAGTAAAAATTACCTATCACATTTCAATATTTTAAACCGCTTTGCGCGAAACGTGAAATATTACTCCAAAAAAAAAGAAAATTCACGGCTGTTTTTCATAAAAATACGTGCCTCTGTTAACCAAACATCTTAAAGGTCAATTTTGTGTTACTGTAGCAGGCGATGGAGTAAAATATATCGTTACGTGTAGAAACTATAACTTTAAATTCAAATGACCATTTTTACTACGCATTACAAATTCGTGAAATTTCAAACAAAGGCCAACCTCGATAGAAATTTTATTCTAGGATTAAAAATTGATTTCACAGAGAATCAAGTTTTCTTCGACTTCTCTCGCGCATTCGATGTGACTTGGCGCTATAAAATAATAAGCTCTCTCTACAATCTTGGATTCCGTGGTCGACTACCAACTTTCGTTCGTAATTTCCTCAGAAATAGGTCTTTCAACGTCCGCTTAGGCCGCACGAACTCTAACCTTTATGAGCTCGAAAATGGAGTTCCGCAAGGCTCAGTTCTGAGCCCCACTTTATTCAACCTTGCAATCAACGATGTGATCGATGAAATAGACCCACCAGTTAGAAGCTCTCTTTTTGCGGACGATCTGGCTATATTTGTTGCATGCTCGGATCTAGATGTTGGCCATCAACTTCTTCAAAATGCAGTTGATAAACTACATAATTGGTCGCTCATAAATGGATTTACTTTCTCCACGACAAAATCAACTGCACTTCATTTTTGTCGAGTCAGACGCTGCGATCACCACATTGACATTCATCTTAACTCTACGCAGATACAATCAGCAGATTCCTTTAAATTTCTTGGCCTAATTTTTGACCAAAAACTCACCTGGTCTCATCACATCAACCACCTCAAGAAATCGTGTCAAAACAAACTCAACCTCATGAGAAAACTCTCGCATACCTCTTATGGAGCTGACCGCGATACGTTACTCCGGATCTATAACACCTTAATCCTATCAAAGCTAGACTATGGTGCCATTGCATACAAATCGGCCAGAAACTCTATCTTGAACAGACTAAATTCCATTCATCACACGGCAATACGTCTAGCCACTGGAGCCTTTCAAACCTCACCATCCATAAGCCTCCTATACGAAAGCCAAACTTGGCCCCTCAGTCTAAGGAGAGATTTC
>QBDW01003575.1:0-11172 GCA_003261595.1 Maconellicoccus hirsutus | reverse complement strand
ACTTATGAAAAGTTATTCGTTTAAGATCGCGAATCCATTTCGAGGCATCTTGTTTTTTATCGTGCGTGTAGATTATGGGATTTTTACGCGTCGGCGTTACAAAAGCCCCCTCTTTGCGTTGATTTTAATTTACGTACTTCTCGACGATCTCTTTTCGCTGAAATAAGCTTCTATAAAGGTGTATCACAGAAAAGGCAAAACCTACCCTCGGGCTCTTTCCAAATAGATACGAATGTGACCGATGAATTCGTCTAATTCTCGATGGAAATTATCCTCGTACGACGAAGTTTTCGGCGTATTTTTATGCGCCAGAAAGATAAATTCGTGGAGGTAGTTTTCATCTGTTTTTAGCCTACGGTTTTTCTTTGACTATTAAACGGTAGTAATTTTATTTGGATTTAAGATACCGAGCATTTTCATTTTTTTTTTCAATCGTCGATTTTGACGTTACCGAAATTATCAATCGTTGTATAAATCAAACGGGTCTTTTGTCTTTAGACAATGATTTACTCATAAATTTTTCTAACAACTTCGTGCAGACTTCAGATAACCAAGAAGTAACCGTAGAATCGAATCCAGCACCTTTGAAGACCTAACGATCGATGTACACGATGATAGTTTTTTACAAACCTTCATCGGTCTGTTTCTCCAACCCCCCTTTTCCCCTATCTACCACAATCACTCTGAGGTTCAGCTATCGATGTTTTGATCGATGTACACAATTTCAAAGAATCCATTTTAATACTCAACGATATTACAATTTTGACTTCGATGCGTCAATATCGACATTTCGATTTCGATCCACATGTATCGATTTTGTTACTAAATTTTGACATTTCAATATCGATGTTTGAATTTCGATATTTATATTTTTACGGTTTAATATCGATATTTCAATTTCGATACTCAAGTTTCAATGTTTCAATATTCATATTAAAATCTTGATATTCCAACTTCGATATTCAAATTTTGATATTTCAACATCGATATTTTAATTTCGACATTTCGATTTTGATATTTAAATTTTGATATTTCAATATCGATGTTTTAATTTCGATATTTAAATTTCAATAATTTTACATCGATATTCAAATTTCGATATTTATATGTCTATGGTTTAATATCGATATTTCAATATCGATGTTTTAATTTCGATATTTAAATTTCAATAATTTTACATCGATATTCAAATTTCGATATTTATATGTCTATGGTTTAATATCGATATTTCAATTTCGATAGTTCGATATCGATATTTGATGTTTTGATATCGATAGTAAAATTTTGATATTTAAATTTTAATGCTTCAATATTCATATTAAAATTTTGATATTGCAATATCGATATTCAAATTTTCATATTTTAATATCAATATTTTAATTTCGACATTTCGATTTCGATATTCAAATTTTGATATTTCAATATCGATGTTTGAATTTTGATATTTAAATTTCGATAAGTTTATATCGATATTCGAATTTTGATATTTATATTTTTAAGGTTTAATATCGATACTTCAATTTTGATAGTTCGATATCGATTTTAGATATTTTGATATCGATAATAAAATTTCGATATTTCAATATCGATACTTATGTTTCAATGTTTCAATATTCATATTAAAATCTTGATATTCCAACTTCGATATTCAAATTTTGATATTTCAACATCGATATTTTAATTTCGACATTTCGATTTCGATATTTAAATTTTATATTTCAATATCGATGTTTGAATTTTGATATTTAAATTTTGATATTTATATGTATGTCTATGGTTTAATGTCGATATTTCAATTTCGATAGTTCGATATCGATATTTGATGTTTTGATATCGATAGTAAAATTTTGATATTTAAATTTTAATGTTTCAATATTCATATTAAAATTTTGATATTGCAATATCGATATTTAAATTTTAATGTTTCAATATTCATATTAAAATTTTGGTATTCCAAAATCAATATTCAAATTTTCATATTTTAATATCAATATTTTAATTTCGACATTTCGATTTCGATATTCAAATTTTGATATTTCAATATCGATGTTTGAATTTCGATATTTAAATTTCGATAAGTTTATATCGATATTCGAATTTTTATATTTGTATTTTTATGGTTTAATATCGATATTTCAATTTTGATAGTTCGATATCGAATTTTGAAGTTTTGATATTGATAATAAAATTTTGATATTTTAACATCGATATTTCCATTTTGACATTTTGATTTCAATTTTTTAATATCGATATTCAAATATCGATATTTATATTTTTATGTTTTAATATCGATATTTCAATTTTGATAGTTCGATATCGATAGTAAAATTTCGATATTTCAATATCAATATTAAAATTTTTATGTTTCAATATTCATATTCAAATTTTGATATTGCAATATCGATATTCAAATTTTGATATTCTAATATCGATACTTCAATCGACATCGAATTTTGATGTTTTGATATCGATGTAAAATTTTGATTTCAATGCCGTTGTTTCAATTTTGACATTTTGATTTCGACATTTAAATTTTAATGTTTCAATAACGATATTCAAATTTCGATATTGTAATATCGATATTAATATTTTTATGGTTTAATATCGATATTTCAACGTTGATAGTTCGATATCGAATTTTGATCGGTAATAAAATTTCGATATTTCGATATCGATATTTTAATCTTGATATTTCGTTATCGATGGTCCAATTTAAATACTTCTATAATAATTTACATAATTAAATTTCGATTTTTCGATTTTAACGCGTCGACTTTAATTTTCAATAACCAATTATTTAAATTTTTTCAAAATCTTTACGTTTTCTCGTAATTTTTTTATTTTACTTACTTCTAATTTTTTTAGTTTAACGTATCGTCAATCGCCTCAACACGGCAAAAATTAAAAAAAAAATTAAAAAAAGCATTTATTTCAATTTTTATGGAATTTTTACATTTTTTTGTGAAATTTTTCTTCTACTTACTATGATCAACTATTTCAGTTTAATTGGAATTTTTGCGTATTTGATAATTTTTCAAAATTTGTTCAATATATCGAACTAAATTTTTGGATTTTTTATGATTTTTTTGATACCGGTCATATTAAATTTTGAGGTCATTTACAATCTTTTAAATGCAAGTTATTGCAAATTCTTTGAAATTTTTTTTCATCTGATAATTTTTCATTATTTTTAATGTTTTTTTTCATTTATTTTCAAGGTGATGATGTTTCTTAAACCTACACACTTGATTGAAGTTTTATGGGATTTTTACAATTTTTTCTCCTTTTCAGAACTACTTTTTTCAATTTTTACGATACTGACGTCACTTGGCAAATTTGTTGGCCTTCGTGATGAAAAAAACGTTCCATTTGTAATTATCGAGCATACGCTATAATTTAGTGTTTCGCCTTCATACGATAAAAAATAATTTCACCAAAAAAATAGCCTAGTTCGAAATTGAAGCCCATTAAATTCACTACCAAATGTGGCGAAAAAAATTCAAGGTCGTTGATTTAATTCTAAAACTACGAACCGACAAAGTGAAAGAGATTTGCTGATTTTTCGTGTAATTCACTCAACGTTTATTTTTCGTTTTTAATCCGTTGAAAAATAATTTTACATGATTTCTCCAAATTTTCTACTAAATGGGGGATTCGACTATACACTAAATTTTAAATTCCTCCATATTCCGCCCCAGGGACCGAATCAATACTGTCATTATTAAAAATTAAAAATTCTCATCACTCCTATCTCCGATATAAACCTTATCTGCATTTTTCGGCGACAAACACCCCGGAGAAAAACCTCCCAAATGGGTAAAAAAATTGAAAAAAATCCCCAATACGACGATCCAATTACACGCGTTATTTTCCTATAATAAAACATCTCCCTCTATGATTATCTCCAATCAACGAAACCATACACGTATCATTTGCACAAAAAACTCCGTGGGGCAAGGGTCGAGATGGCGATAAAAATTAAAAACTCGACGACGATGGAAATACCAATGAAAAAACGCCGTTAAAAATATTAATACTTCGGATGGCCGAAAAACGCGTTAATAAATTTTTTAACGGTGTTATTTAAATTTCGATTCGGTGAAAACCCCCTATTTGAGTTATCCGTATCAAAAAAGCTGGACATTAATGGCGTAAAATGCAATGTAAATAGCGTCGAAGAAACGAAGTTTTTATATTAATAAAAACAACATTTACCTCGCGTAAAATTGTATTTTAAATATTTAGTTAAGTAAGCTCGCGTTGTGAAAAAATTCCCGCCTTTTTAACGTGGGTCGGTATTAACCGAAATTTCGCCTTTAATATTTAGCGATTATAAGGTGCAAATTAGCGGTAAAAAATTAGCGTAGATTTTTAATACTCGAGGATATCTTGAAATATGGCCTTAGGTATATACGAATTTTCAGAATTTATAAAATAAACAATTTACTATTACCTTGAAGCTTTTTCAAAATGTTCACGATGATAAAAAATTTTCAAACTCATTAGAAGCCTTTTTCGATTATTTTCGAATTTTCGACGGGCCTTCGAGAGTGGTGAAAAAAAAAAAGGCCATAAATTGTAAATAATTCGTATTTTCGGGGATTTCGACAAACGAGCTGGGAATGTGGAATTTCCGGTACGAAATTTGATCTCGTAAATGATATCGTTAGCGAAAGATATCGTTTTAAATACGAAGCAATTTTTCATAAAGTATCAAAATTAGCAAATAACGTGTAGGGGTCCCGTTACCTCTTTTTTTTGCTCTTTCGACGACCACGGGAAATTTAATAAATAAGTACACAATATAGGATTTTGATATTTGACGAGCAACCTTTCATCTTTAAATATTTACCAAAATGTCTACGTAAACTTTTACCAAATCGAGCGTAAATAAAGAACCTTTTATGTTACTTTGTAAAGATTGGTTTATATGAAATTCGAACGAAAATAATAAATTAATATGGAGCTTATTTATATCTCTTTGATCGTTTGTTTTATAGACTCGACGATGTCGATGTAATTTTCATTTTATACGTGCGAAGAAGCTACAGGTTGACGGTGGGTTTATTTTCATAGGTAAAATTTTCCACCCCAAACTCATTGAGCGGTTTTTTTCGCTCAGTTGTCAAGTACCCTCGTGAAGTTATTTTTTCGCATTTTCACAGTTTCCTTAACACCATATCGAAGCGGCATTGTCCATTTTCGTCACGTTAACTACACAAAAGGACACGGAATAATAAAAACATCGCCAAGATGAAAAATTAATCCTCGATTCGAAATAGGTAGCTGGAAACAAATGACTTAAAGTTTACTTTGCTCGTTTGCATTAATAACAACCCCACGCACGTGTTGGTTACCGCGAAAGCTACACCAAACAACGCGCAATTTCGCTTTGCACAAGCGGATGAACTGTTAAACAAGTATTTAAATGCTGCGGGGGACGATGTTTAAATAGGCGTCGATAGTGGATGACGCGCGGTTGCGGATTATTAAGTAATATCCACCAATCGGACGTATCGCGAGGTATTTTTCATTTTCGCGTGTACCAAAGCACCCTTGGCGCGGTAATAGCGGCGAATATGATGAATTTCGTCGAGATAGGGTTGTAATTTTCGTGATTAAGGGTAGCGTTTTGGTGAATTGAATTGCCAAGTGGTTTTGCGCGCTGGGCGAAGCGTGGAAGAAGAATAGAAGTCGAATTTGTTATTTCTTCGGGGTCGTTGAGGAAATCGGAAATGAGGGGGAGGGGGAAGGAGTTGGAAAAAATCTTACGATCAAATTTTACACTATTCGAAAATACCCGAACACCCATTTCAATGGTTGGTACGGTGCAAGATATTGATTTTTTTATCTGAAGGTTGGAGGGAGAGAGGGTGGAAATCAACGAAAAAATAACCCAAAAACTGGAACCCACGACTTCGAACACAGGCTGGCTTTTTTATCAGCATAATTCTACAATAACACAATATGAAGCATCGTTAACAATTTTCTGACGGTACTTCAATTCAACACAAAAACACGCAGTAGAATCAACCCCCCCCCCCCCGAAGCTGTCTTTCGAATTACCACTACACATGCATACCACAGCACAACTTCATAGGTCAATTTTGGGGGCTGTAGTAATGACACAAAATTTGAAAATCGCCAGAAATTATCTAAAAATCAAGTTTTAAACTTGAAAATCGCCAGAAATTGTCTAAAAATCAAGTTTTTTCGGGATTAAAGGCAATGGAGAGGAGGGGGCTGAAAAGTTGAAAGATCCAAAAGGCACTTCTTGGGCACCTCCCACATTAACGTGCCCGTGCCCAACCTTCTAGGCAAATTTGGGAGGGAAAGCTGCAGCAATAAGATGAATCTGAAAATCACCAAAAATAGTCCTAAAATTATGTTTTTCCAAGGTCAGTAAAAGTGGAGGGAGGAGGTAGCGAGTCAAAACTGCCAAAAGATACCAACCTTATGAGATCAATTTGGGGAGAAGGGATGTGGCAATTTCGCAAACCTGAACATTGCAAAGAACGATAAATATCATGTTTTTTTTTAAATTAAAAGGGATGAGAAAGGGTTGGAGAGTCAACCCCCCCCAAATAATTTTTGAACATCATACCAACGCACAACTTTCTAGGTCAATTTGAGAGGAAAAGAGGAAACAATGATACAAAACTGAGAAGAGTTCCAAATGGCCAAAAGATCATGTTGAAATGGATGAGAGGGGGCTGGGGAGTCGAAACCCCCCAAAAGTAGTTTTAGCATACCCACTACATGAACATATCACCGCACACCCTTCTGGGTGAATTTGACGGGGAGAGCTGTAGCACTAAAACATAACTAAAAAGTATTGATGGCCTAATGGTGTAAAACCCATATTTATTCAAGGTAAAGGGGACAAGAGGGGGTTGGGGAGTTGAAACTCCAAGAGGGTGATTCTAGGACACCCACTACATGAACATATTGCCGCACAACTTTCTAGGTCAATTTGACGGGGAGAGCTGCAGCAATACAACAAAACTAAAAAGTATTAAAAATTGCTTAAAAACCCATATTTATTCGAGATTAAGGGAGATGAGAGGGGGCTGGGGAGTTAAAACCCCAAGAAGGTAATTCTAGGACACCAACTACATGAACATATCACCGAACAACCTTCAAGGTCAATTTAATGGGGAGAGCTGCAGCAATAAAACAAAACTAAAAATATTGATAATGGTTTAAAACCCATATTTATTTGAGGTTAAAGGGGATAAGAGGGGATTGGGGAATCGAAACTCCCCAAAAGATAATTCTTGAACAACTACTACACAAACATGGCAACGTACAACCTTCAAGGTCAATTTAATGGGGAGAGCTGCAGCAATAAAACAAAACTAAAAAATATTGATAAGGGTTTAAAACCCATATTTATTTGAGGTTAAAGGGGATAAGAGGGGATGGGGGAATCGAAACTCCCCAAAAGATAATTCTTGAACAACTACTACACAAACATGGCAACGTACAACCTTCTAGGTCAATTTGAGGGGAAAAGTGGTGGCAATGGCACAAAACTGAAAATCGTTAAAAATGGCATAAAATCATATTTTTCAGGGTTAAACATAATGGGAGGGGGTTGGGAAATCGAAACTCTCCAACAGTACATTTTTAGACACCTCCTACATACACATACCCGCGCACCTCGTTCTAGGTCAATTTGAGGGGAAAAGCGGTGGCAATGGCACAAAACTGTAAGTCGTTAAAAATGGCATAAAATCATGTTTTCAGGCTTAAAAGTAGTGAGATGGGGTTGGGGAGTCGAAACTCCCCAAAATATAATTCTTGAACACCTACTACACAAACATGGCAACGTACAACCTTCTAGGTCAATTTGAGGGGAAAAGCGGTGGCAATGGCACAAAACCGAAAACCGTTAAAAATGGCATAAAATCATGTTTTCGGGGTTAAAAGTAGTGGGAGAAGTTTGGGAAGTCGAAATCTAGAAAAGGCGGTCCTTCACTCCCCACTAAAAAGACACGTCAATTTACGACTGCCCAGGTCAACGGGGATGGGAGGGAGAGCTGTAGCATGTCAACAAATCTTTCAGGGGTAAAAAATGACAAAACTGCGGTTTTCTCCTCTCCTAAGAACTTCAGCACGCTGATTTTTCGATATGTTGGGCATCATTGAATGGTCTATCGACTGATTCGAGTCTAAAGCATTTTTGCTCTTTTTACTCCTCCCCTCCCACTCTTTGAAAAAATGACTAACCCGAATTTTGATCTGAGATCGTAATCACTCTGATCACTAAACTGTGCCTTCCACGAGGAACCTTGTTACTTGAATTTGAGCTTGTTTCGTTGTTAAGAGACGATATTGAAGGCCTGGGGGGGGTCTCAACCTCTGTATTCTTAATTCTGCATTCACTTATGTTAACGCTTTTCATTTTCAGGGTTCCTCGACAAGTTGCATGAAACAAGTTAATAAAATTTCAAGCAAATTGGTACTTTTATTGAATTAATATTTGAAGTTTGATTTCATCGACGTACTCCAGGTAGTTAGTAACTATACGTAACAACGAGAATATTTCGTAAGTCGAAGTAAAGTTAGTACATTATATCTGACATCGTGTGGCAATTTCTAATGCGGCCATAAAAGTTTCCAGGTCTATTTTATGGAAAGCTAATTAAAACGTATCAATATGAAGGTTGTCATTCGGTCGCCATTATCGTTAAATGATGACATCGTAACGGCGGATTTTATCGTAAGAGAAAACTTTCCATAGCCTTGTTAAATTGCCTTTTAAATTAGTACAAAATTTCAGCTGGTCAGAATTTCGTCGGATGTCGATATTAATAGTTTGACCGTTTGGCGACAATGCCTCGGAAAGTTTATCGTAAACACCTATGAGAATACCTTTCACGAAGATGAACAAGAAGGCTCGGACCGAACAATTACATTTGTAAGATTACACGAAACACGACGAAAGAGAACATCCTTAAGCCGCTAAAACCGCTTTTAAAAAGAAACGATCATTAAACGACACCAGAGATGTTATTCTAAGCGCCGGAGCCCGGAATAAGCTGGCGAAATATTAAACTTCAGAATACTAGTTTTAAAGTATTTAGAAACGTTGTCTATTCTTCATTCATCACGTTTTTTCCCCTCTTTATTCATCTCGTCTAGTGATACTTTTATTTTCACGTTTTCCTACACATTTTCGCTACGATGAGTATACTTGTGTGGTATTGAGCGAACGTGCAATAGCATAATGCGAATTTTCCGCACGCAACGAAACAAGGAAATTTCCCGCAATACGAAATACTGCACAAAGTAACGAAACGACGTGAGGCCGAAATCTCCACTGGAAGTTGTAAATTTATGCCTGAAAAACACGACGATTTCGATATCGAATACGTAAAATTGACCAAAAACTTTGGCTGAAATTTTACTCGCGGCTTTTACCAAGTTCTGCCAACAATATTAAAGCGGATTTTTGAGTTGACAGTTCCCCAAGTTCGAGTTTATCTTCGACATCGGTAATACGTCGGCAAAAACCCGTAAACGATTTAATCAGGGTTGACAGTTCGAGGCAGAAAAAAAAACGTGAAACGCCCACCGCTTCGTGTAGACGTATCGATATTACGAATATGATCGTAAAAAGATATCATACGCAACTCAGAATATTGAAAATTTCTCGCAGATTTTTAAATCAAGAAAATTTCATACGTTCTCGATATACGTCATTTTCCCACGTCCTTTTCACATTTTCTTTAGCTTCGTTCTTTTTATTTAATATTGTTGAGATTTTTTTTCTTCGAGTTTAGAAAGAACAAATTTCATTCCGGTCGATGGCGTTAGTGTAGGAAGTAAAAAGTCTACAAAGTAGTACTACTTTATGGTGTTTTTTCTTCTTTGAACAAATATTAAACACTCTCGTTTTTGAAACTGCAAAATAGAAGTAGAAGCAACATTATTTATTCTTGGAGGTTTTCACCGAGTGGTTGTTTTATAGATTGAATCGGAGAATTTCCCTATATGCCGCAACGAGCAGCAGAAACGATAGATCTATTGAAATTAGTAATTTATTCTCGTCGAGTAATTTTTTTTCAATTTTAAAATTTTAACGCAAGTCATGAATTGTAATGATCTAAAAACAATAGTTTTTTATAAATAAATTTGTAGAGGAAAGACAAAAAATTTGACATATTTATGTCGATATTTCATAATAAAAATATGTAAATCGAGATACAAAGGTCGAAATTCAACATCGAAGATGAATTACAATAATTAAATCATCAAAATTCGAAAATCGAAACGTCAAAATGGAAATCGATATCGAAATAAAAACAGCGAAACACAAGCATAGAAATAGTAAATTCAATACACGTATCGAAATATCACAATCTAAAAATCGAAATCGAAATACCAACAATCGAAATTAAAATATCGAAATTCAAAAATCAAAATACCCAAATTGATATTGAAACGTCGAATTGAAGGACATGAAAAATAAAATCCAAGCCAAAAAATCAAAATCAAACCGCTAAATCGAATTATTGATATCGAAATTCAAAAATCGAAATAATGAAATCGATATTGAAAAATCGAAGCAGAAAAAATATAAAAAGGAAAATTCAAGTCCTAAAAATAAATATCGAAATTAAAGCGCTAAAATCGAAATTCAAAACTCGAAATACCAAAATCGATATCGAAAAATCGAAATTGAAAAATATAAAAAAGAATATCCAAGTTCAAATGTTAAAATTAAAGCGTTAAAATCGAAATATCGAAATGAAAACATCGAAATCGAAATATCGAGATTTAAAAGTCGAAACACCGTAATCAATATTGAAAGTTTAGAGTAGAAAAAAATATAAAACGGAAAATTCAAGTCCAAAAAATAAATATCGAAATTAAAGCGCTAAAATCGAAATATCGAAATCGAAATATCGAGATTTAAAAGTCAAAATCTCGAAATTAATATTGAAAATTCAAAGTAAAAAAAATATAAAAATGAAAATTCAAGACCAAAAAATAAATATCAAAATTGAAGAGCTAAAATCGAAATATCGAAATAAAAAAATCGAAATCAAGATATCGAAATTCAAAAGTCGAAATACCAAAATCGAATTTGAGAAATTTAGCAGCGAAAATTCAAGTTCAAACATTGAAATAAAAACGTTGGAATCGAAATATCAAGATTTAAAA